>JAPYZK010007404.1:0-13160 GCA_030522785.1 Platygaster equestris
TCAGTAGGGCCACGAAATTACGTATTTCTCGCGGGCGTGGAATAATAGTACATTGTTGTGCAAGCTGGCATTGGTGATTTTGACGAAATGAAGGGTTGTGGCACGAGCCGAAGACGAGTGCTGCAATCATTTCGTCAAAATCGACAATTTCCAGCGTGCGCAACACAGTACTTTTCTTTACGACGGCCGAAGAATACACCTCAAGTATCAATTTTGAGGTTAGAGTGAAGAAAACTTCCATGCATCTAAACCGTTTCGCGATGTCAACATTCGTTTAGCTAAACTCAGGTTTAGCTCTGATTTTTGGAGTTCAGAATTTAATGCCTTGTAAATTTGAGAATTAAAAATTTTCGAAGTCCGGATTGGACATGAAGAAAGTCGAGTTACAGCCTGCACGATGCGCTTTTTCTTCGACGAGGTTCTTTTGATATCTGCAAATCGGATTCCAGCTGGATCGGGCTTTTGCCGCGGCGATCGAGAACAAAGCGAAATCGCTCCCTCTCCATTTATTTCTCGTGCCTCTCTTTTCCCAAGGAATTCGCAAAAAAAGGAAGGAGCGCGCCCGAACCCCGGGATTTTTCGTGATTAATTGATCGCCGCGTTAATCGAACGAGCCTTCAAGAATTCTCGATGATATTCCCTTTTTTACCCCCTCCCACATTTTTCATCAAGTATTGCGTCGAAGAGCCATTTTCAGGGGGAATTTTGAAAAATTACTCAAGTTAGAATTTTGATCATTCGATTTGAAATTTGATAGTAGACAATTCAAAATTGGAAACCTTTAGGAAAATTTTCACAAATTTAATCATGTAAAAAACTCATAAGTACAACATTCAGCAATACAAAGAAAAAATAAGTAAAAAAATAAATAATAGAAATGGAAAATTTTGCGTTTCGGAATTTAAAAAACTAAATATTTTTTCAACTTCGAAATTTATTTATTCAATCCTAAGCGAAATTTTGAGAGTGAAACAGAATTTCAACTTTTCTATTTCAACCAATGAAAAAAATTCATGATTGCAAACTTCTTATCCTAAATGGGAAATAATCAAATCAATAACAATATATGATGAATGAAATATAATGAATAAAAATGTGCAACTCTAAAATTCAAAAATTACAAAACTATCAAATTTGAAAATAAGAAAAAATATAACGAAAATTGAAGAGCCGCGGTAGCTCGGTGGTCAAGCCATCAAGCTGTCAGGCTCGAGGATGCGGGTTCGAATCCTGGCGGGGTCAGATTTTGTTCTGTAGCTTTTCTGCTCTGAAAAAATTCGTTGATTGCCAAAAGACAATTCGGAGTTGCATTCGAGTTAAACCGTCGCTTGGTTTTCCATGGTTTCTCATGTGAGTCCAATGGAGGGTTGCAAAAACCCATAGTTGACGTAAATACCGGTCAAATAAGTATGATGATTGAGTACATGGCAAGGAGTGGGGGGAAGGTTTGGAAGGAATTGGTGTTGGAAGGGAGAGAAAGGGAATTGTGAGGACACCAAAGACCCCCATGGGGTATGGTTAACCACAATTTATTTCATTTTATAACGAAAATTGGAAATTCTCACCTTCAAAAATATTCAAAATAACATTCGAGATATTTTGTAGAAAAATCACCCTGCACATTTTCATCATTTCGTTGAATGAGAATTATCATAATTCCGTAAAAGGGAAATATAAAATAAATCGAAGGCTTGAAAAGGAAGCGATGAATTTTTTACGAACGACGAATGAAACGAAGTAAATTCGTGTCGTCCGGGGGAAGACAGGTGAAATTTGATTATGTTAATTTCGCGTCACATTAGCGGAAGGGCGTTTTGTCTAGACGCGGTGATTTTTTCGGTTCCCGTGTTAACTTCGTTATCATTGAAAATGTTTTCATTCAAGCGAGACGTGCAAGTTTCATCGGCTCTTTTCGTAATTAAAGGGACGTTGACAGGCATATCGGTTACTGCGGATTCAGCAAAGTTTAATCATCGTTTTTTCATTCAAATGTATTTTGAATCACGTATTTTGCTGGTGGAAAACACTTTTTGTCCCTAGGTGCATAATGTACAATTTTATACGCTGAATTTAAAATCTACAAACTTTATGTAATTTTCGTCATGACTTACGATTGATGACTGAATTGAAGATGTTCTGGTACTCACTTGAAATTAGAAAAAAATCATTTACACACTAGGAGGTTAAATGATACTATATTAACAGTACAAAAAAATTTTTTTTCGAGTGCAAGATCGTAGACCGAGGCGAAGCCGAGAACAAGTAGAAAAACTTTTTCGTACTATTAATTTTCGTACAACGCATGTTGATAAACGCAGTTTTTGGAAGTCCTAGGGCAATAAAAAGCCGTTTATTGCCCTGAGGGGTATAAAAAAACTTGTGTGTGTTATGGGACACACGATAGAAACGGAACGGTATGTGCAATAATATTATGGAAGGTTACCTATGATTCTTGTAAGGATTTCGAAAATTTTGAGAATTTCGAAACTTTTCAGAATTACGAGAATTTAAAAATGCTCGAAATATTGAGCATTCGAATTCTTTTAGAATATCTGCAATTTTGATAGTTTAAAAAATTGTGAGAATTTCGAAAATCTTGAAAACTTTTACAATTTTGAAAAATTTGAGAATTTTCAAAATCCAAAATTTTGACAATTTTGAGAATAGAGAAAGTTTCTAGTGTTTTTGAGATTTCAAAAATTTATTTTGAACATGTGGAGAATTGAAAAAATTTTGATAATGTTGCAGTTTTTGAAATTTTTGAGCATTTTAATTCTCAAAATTTTTGATTCAATTTTTTATGAGTGTGAGATTTCGAAGACATGCAAAATTTTAGGGATTCGGAAAAATTCGGAAATTTTGAGAATTCTAAAAGTTACGAGAAACTCAACAATTTTCAACATCTAAGGATTTGAAAACTCTTAGAATGTTCAAAAATTGTTAGAATTTGAAAAATTCTAAAATTTACAATATTTGATTCCATAGTTCAAAAAATTACGAAAAACTAGAAAAATACCACCATAATTAATCATTTTCAAGAATAAAATAATTATATTTATTATTATTAAAAATATTACCATTCGAAATATCGATTTTTCCATTATTTTCATTTATATTTTGTTAGTGTGAATCGAAAAATTGTATCTAATTATAACGAATTAAATACATGTAAAATTCGATCACTTACGAATTTAAATGTAAATAATTCTAACATTTTGAAGATAAAATAATTATGGAATTCAAGCATCAAATCTTACAATAATCCAAGTTTAAAAATCCAAGAAATCGGACTGAAAAATAAAATTGCAAAAGACAGACTAAAAATCATCAAAATGAAGCCATGAATGTCATCAATTGGATTATATTTGTGAAGAAAAAGTCGGACATAGAGTTGTTAAATTTGTCACGCGTTAATAAACAAAATCACTTGACGTGACAAAGAAATTTTTCGCCGTTTGAAGGCTCCCCGGTCGAACGCATAAACCACGCGACAAAACGCTGGAAAATTAACGCGAGGCGGGTGACGAAACAAAATCACGTAACGAAATTTCGAGTCGCGGCAACAAAATGCAGCCCTTGTTGCCTCGTCGAAACGCGATTTGCCATTGTCAAAATAAAGCTCTCGACCTCGATAGACCGGATGATACGGATGATTGACTTTCATTTGCATACAGACGCGCCCGGCAAAGCAAACATTTTACCCAATTAACTCCTGAAGATCATTCCATTTTTCCGAAAGCAGCTTGGAATCGGATTTGAAACTGGTGGATTTCAAATTTTCATACGGTATGACTTCATTTTTCACACTGCGCGTTTTCTGAGCAATTGATATGAAAACTTTCTGGACACAAATTTCTACATTTTGCCATTTTCGCAACACTGAGTCGTAAAACGCACTTAACTGGTCTGTGAAGAAGGAAGTTAGCTGCTTGTTATGGACTACAATTGGTAGGTAAAATTTAACTTGAGTCCCCAGGTCTACAATTTGATGTTTTTATGAAATTTCCCTAGTGTTTCTGGTTTTTATAAAAACCTTACAAAAAGTTGTTATACAAATTTTTGTAAGGTCGGTTTTATGAGTTTTATAAAATTTGCATTTTTTATAAAGTGGTTTTATAAAAGTTTTATAAAAAAATTTTATACACATTTTTTTTTTCAACATTTTTAAAAATATCCAAAAATTTTGCTAACCCTTTTTGGATCATTTTATTAATGTATTTACCATTTTTCATCAGTTTATGAGGCTTTAGCTCAGATTTCGTTTCGGAAGAAATTTTAAAATTTTTTGGAGGCAGCGGGATTTGGACTTTGAGTTGAAGAATTTTCAAATCCTATAAAATCATATTTTTTTACGTTTTATGATTGCTAAAAAACGTTACGAACATGATTTTATATTCCCTTGTGCAATAAAAACGTATCAAATATTACTATAAGAGAAATTCCTTATATCAGGAAAATTTTTAAAAAAATATTATACTTTTTATACAAATGGCGAAGTTTTTATAAAAACAAAGGTTTTATACGAAAATTTGAAGGCTCTCAATTGTTTTTATATAACAAAAAAAAAAAAAAAAAAAAAAAAAAAAAAAAAAAAAAAAAAAAAAAAAAAAAAAAAAAAAAAAAAAAAAAAAAAAAAAAAAAAAAAAAAAAAATTTACAAAGTTCTTACAAAACCACTTCATAAAAATCGAAAATTTTATATTCATAATATCGACCTAATAAAAAAAAAGAATTTTTATAAATAATTCACTGATTTTATAAAAATATTGCCTGTTTTTATAAAAACTACTAGGGTTTCGTCAATTATTTTGGTTCTGTTTTCGAAAACGTAAGGTATTGTTGCCTGTTGAAGGTATAGTGATAGTATATATTATGTTCTAAAGGGCATACTCATACGATTATATTCCTCGGCTTCGCCTCGGATTATAAACTCGCATTCGTCCAAAAAAACGTTTTGCCCTTTGGCACATACGATACTTCATACACCGAAGGCAATAAAAAGGTTTTTCGGGCCCGAGCAGGCCAATAAAGGACCGTTTATTGCACTGAGGTGTATAAAGTGATTTTCGTGACTCTTCGGCTCACAAGATTCATACTGCATCCCTAGGTCCGTAACTGCAATACTAAATTAAATTTTTTCGCTTTCAATAAAAGTATCTGATGGATAAAAATCTCTGTATTTTACCATTTTCGCAACATTGGGTCGTAAAATCAAAATAATTGTATCCCTATTAAGTCTAAAACTTATGTTAGTGTTTGTATACACCTCGGGACAATTGACGACTCTTTATTGCCCCGCGCGTGTCAAAACAGCCGTTCATTGCCCTTCGGGGTATAAAGTAGAATGCTTTTTACGACTCTCCAGTTAATAAAATGCATATTACATCCCTAGATCCATAAGTGCTATACTTCATTCAATATTTATGCTTTTAATGAAGTTTCCTGTTAAAAATGTCTCTATTTAATAATTTTTTCGACACTGGGACGTAAAACGCACTTTATCGGCATTGAGTGTTCATCATGACCTATAAGTACACACACTCAAATTTGTCCCTCGGTCCACAACATATCATTTTTTCCATCTTCATCGTGCATAAAATTGTACAACCAACATTCCACACATTTACAATAATCATGTTTCCGTATATGCCATCGCAAAAACATCCATTCTGAATTCTTAAAAATTCCGAAAATGCTTCGGACCCCCGAAAACCCCCACACCCGACGCCTATGACCCCTGTATACACGTACGCCTCTCCCACGAGCGAACGAGGGAGTATTTTTCGAAATACAAAAGTTATGAAATATCGTTCGCCGTAAAACTTTTAATGCGCCGCCACCGCCCACCCGCCCGAGAACCGTAGTTATACCCCCAAGTAACTTTTTTAATAAAACACTCCTCGTTTTTTTTTCCACCCTCCTCTTACCCCCAAACGCCCGACAACCCCGACCAACCACCCACCCATTTCGCGAGCCTTTTTTCGCCGGGCGAAATAAAAATTGCCGTTTTAAAAGGAGCAGGAAAAAAAGCCTCGCTTTTTCCTTGCTCGTCTCTTTTTCCCCGCAAATGCGAGCGAGAGAAATAAAGAAAAAGGGAGAAATATATTATGGCGGGAGTGGGGGGGAGGGGGGAAACAAGGTTACCATTGTCCGGCCTGAAAAATCGCGAGGGGAGATCGAGGGACAAAAAAGAGCCCCCCTCGATCGATATATACGTCCAATTTTTTTTCGAAATCGGCGCCATCGTGTCGCCGAACATGTTGCATGCAAAGAAAATTTGCATGGCGTTCTGGCGTCAATTTTTGACCAATTCGTGATTTATTCGAAATTTTCCTAATGTCGGCAAATTTTTGAACATTCATGACACATTTCGGATATTTTTGGATAAAACTATACTATTATTCGAATATTTTCTAAAGACTCCTTTGAGGTATGGCGAAGAATCTCGAATGAAAAAAAAAAAAAAAAAAATACATATACTACTATTCGAATATTAAACAAAATGGAAAATATTATCGTTATTACTGTGAAATTCGAATAATTCTAGGAGTTTTTAAAAAATTCAGGAACTTTTACTTTCTGAAATTTTCTTAATATTTTGAAAATTAGAAAAACTCACAAAATTCTATTTTCAATCCTTTTTTTTCGAAATTAATGTAAATTTTCAAGTGTTTCATAAAACCAAAAAAATTTTCTTTTTTCTTTAAATTACGGATGTTTTGCATAGTTCTGAAAAATACAAAAAAATTTTGTGAAAGATTGATATTCTCCATTTTTACATAGTATTATGTTACACCTGGGGGAGGGGGGGGAGGGAGGAGGCCAAATACTGCATGATTATTTGGTTTTTTATTTTATATACCTCCGAGAAATAAACGGCTGTTTATTGCCCTAGGACTTTCAAAAAAACGCGTTCATTTCCCTTCGATCTACAAAACAGAATGTCGTTTGGGTTGGTGTTATATAGATATTATCGAATATCGTTTACAAAATGTCGATATTCTCGATATGCAATATCTTCGATATTATCTATATGCGATTTTCGATATTCCATGCTATCGATATGCGACGTTCTATATGTTATGCAGTATCGATATCCGATATCATCGACATTCTCAGTATTCGACATCATCGTAACATAAAATGTGACGTTTTGGCTATGCGATATTAAATCTCTACCGGATATTAGACAATTTCAACATTTAATATAATCCGATATCGATATTTTGGACACGATACATCGTATCCGATATTCGTTTGAACATCGGATATTATCGATCTCGATATTTTTCGAGAATGTCAACAACCCTAGTATACGTAACTATAGTAAAGAAGTTTTTTCGACAAGTCCTCGACTTCGCCTCGGTCTACCAACTCTTACTCATAGACGAATTTCCCATACTATCAATACGTAATATACAGTTTTATTATCCAACGCACGCAAAACACTTAACCTTTCCAAGTTACGAAAAAGACAACAACAAAAACCCAAGCAGCCCATACCCTCTGCCGGTCATGTAACGCTGTAAACCCCGGAAAGAAAACGAAAGTCCCCCCCCCCCCCCTCCGCCGGGAAAATTCCCTTTCTCCCGTGAAAGAAAAAAACCTCCAGTCCGTACACTACTCCCCGCAAAAATCCGAGGAGTGGGGAAATCGCGGCTCTTTATTATTTTAATTATAAAGCCGTATCGTATCGATCGATCCCCGGCTCCTTGTACTTTCCACGGTTATTGTAGGTATAATGCGAAACGTAACTATAACGAACGCGCGCATAAAACGGAGGGGGGGGTGGCGAAGGGGGAGGAATGGGTGCAAAAATATCGTAGGCGCGGGAGGGGAAACGAATAGAATAGAGCGCGAAAGAGGAGAATGGTGGGGAAAGAGGAAGACGAAAGACGGAGAAAAGCGAAGAACACCCCCCCTCGCCCCAGCGCTACCCCACGGGAGGGGGTGGAGGGGAGGGAGATTTTGCCCAAAAAAAGTTCCCCTTTTTTCGCTCGATGATACGACAAAAAATCAGATGCACGGCCATTGGCTGTTCTCAATTCGAATTATTGGCTTCCCCGTTCGTCAGATATTCCCCTCGTTTCTTCCTCCCCCACCTCCCTCACGGCGCTTTTTGCCCACCCCACCCACCCGTGACCCCTTGGGTTCGGCGTGTGCTTTGTAGCTCTTCCTCCCAGTCGAAGAGGGGAAAAGGTTTTGCGCGAAAAAAGGAAGAGAACGGAGCCGGGCGGGGGGGGGGGGGGGGGCGAAAAAAACTTGGAAATAAAAAAAAATCCAATTTCGTTGCCGTGGCGACCGGCGCGAGCGGTGACTTTGATAAAGATCCCCCGAGGAGGGTGTGGGGGAGGGGTACGGGGATTTTTTGTGATTTATGCGGGAGCGTGTGTTTGTGTGTGTGTGTGGATGGTGGTGAAAACTGGGAAAAAGTTTCAAGGGGTAAAGGGTTCGGGGGATAGGGGGAATTTTTGAGGAAGGAGTTTCGGAATTTGCTTTTTTCATTTTAGTATTCATATTCGGACTTCTTAAAAATTTTGATCAATTTACGAATTAATGTGTGTAACTCGGGTGGAAAGAGGTATAGGGGCCCTCGATACACGGATCGCCATAAAGAAACAATTTTCAGGTTAGGTTAATGTGAGGTCAAGTACCAGTTTTGGGGTTAGTAATAAAATCCATATTTTTCGAAATCATCGTTTTTTCGCAAGACACGTTCAAAAATCAATTATTGTCAATAAATTCGCATTTTTTTCTTACCTCAACGAAATCACACCTATCCAACGCATATGGGATAGTCTCGGTTATCTGAAATGATAAATTTCGTAACATATAATATCTCTCGTTGGCAGTTGAAATTTTGTAGTGTAAAATTGAACAAATCGAAAACATAAATTTTGCTATTGTCAATTTCTTGAATTTAATGTTTTGTTTTTCGTAAACGTTTACCATAATCGATCATTTTCAAAGTCCTTCTTTCTAAAATTTTTAAAGTGAGTTTCCACTCCGCATATAGTCAAAATACTGCCACTCGGGCACAGAGTAAAATCTTTCAAAAGTTGAATTTCACTCCAAAGATAGAAATCTAGTTAAAATCCAGTCTGAAAATAGTACAATCAAACTTATGTGAAGGTGAAATTGTACTCTTTTAGAGTGACTTTTCACTTTTTTAGAGCGAAATATCACTCCAAGTTGGAGTGGCTGTAATTCAAGTCTACTCGAAGTGAAAATTCACTCTAAAGTATTAAGACGGTATAGAATATTATGTATGGTAAATCAAATTAATATTAAACAATTTGCACGGAAAACATTTGTTGATTAATGTATAAATGATTTCGATCAATGTTATTAAAAATTACAAATTTATCTTAACATATTTGTAACACATGAATAAATTATTATCGTATTAAAAATTTGAAGTACGAAAGTTGAAAACTTTAAGGCTCAATTTCTCACGTATTCAAGTAAGAAAATAACCCTTATTAAAATAAAACTTACATAATAATTTTTATATTTCCGTGCTTCCTATCATTTACTGTATTTCTTACAATAAATAAATAATCCTTTCATACCTAAAATTTGTAGACTATTGATTTCGTAATATTTAAACATGGAAAAATCAGCTCAACTTGATAAGAATTACAAATTTTTTATCTTGTCCATTTTTCCGATGACGCATCTATAATTTTTACTTTATGCGAATTTTTCCTAATAATTTACGACAGTGAGAAAAATCCAATACAATACCAAAACTTTTCGAAAAATTCTGAGGTTATTTGCAGCCACCCAGAAAACTTTCATTCAAAAATCAATTTTGAAAGTTTCGCCTTCTCCACAACCCTTTCGAACGAGCAAAAAAACTTCAGTTCCTAACCGGAAAACTTTGAAGTAGAAGTTGTTGTGGCAAGAAATACACCTACAAGAAGACTTTGAATCGAAATTGCGAATCTAATTCTAGCTTTCGGCACCGACTGGGAAAATAAATTTATGGGAATCCGGAAAACAAAAACAAAAACATAGAGTACTATTTCCTCTGATGAAACGAAAAATGACGATAAAAAGAAACAAATTCAGTCGTCTTTGGAAAAAACAGATCAAAAAATCATCAACATGAAAAAAACTTCAAATTAATATTGATTGTCATTTATTTATTCAACATTGTTTCTCTTCTGGCAAGAGAAAGAATTATAACCAGATATCACTATATTTGAAGTTTGAAGAAATTCTATCAGGGAATTACTAAATTTATTTTCAATGTGTTTAAATCGAAAGTAAACTACATTTGAAGAAATTGACTCAAAAGTTTTTTGTAAATGAAGAATTATTGCGAGACTTCACCGTGTTCGAACGACTTGAATCGAGAGTTGAGTGTATCTGACGGACTTACTTCCACAGTTTAATGTATTTGGGGTTGTAATATCAAGAGATTACTGCAATTAATGGACTGATAGCGTGACTTTACTGTATTTAGAGGTCTTATACTGGTAGTTCATTGTACAATAATGATCTACTGCTATCATAAGTTTCTTGTATAATTTAGGGGTCTCATATCGTCTAGAGTTTCCTCGATTCGAAAGGACTTGTATCTTTCATTTACTGTATTCGGAAAACTTGAATAGAAATTTGACTGTATGTGAAAGTTATATCTGCAGTCAAAATTATTGCAAGGGCTTCAATCAAGAATTCACTGTACATGAAATACTTGATGAATACTTAATTGCATGAAGTTATATAAAGAGAATAAAAGTCGCTAAATGCTCGAAAATACGGACGCTATCAAACTGCTTCCCAATTATTTCCGATTACAGCAAAAACCTCAATCGAATTCCATTGGGAAAAGCACATTGCCAAAAATATCCCTCTTTTTACGTTAATTCATGAAAAACAAAGGAATTTCCGAAACGGGCTTTTCGCTCATTTTTAGATCCCACCAGATATTCAATTCCGCATTAAAACGTCCCGTTGAAATACTTCCATCCAAAAACGTCAGTTCCGTCTATTAAGAGCGTAACATTCACCGGCCGTGGATAAAAAGCGCGGGAAACGAAATTGTCATAATTCAGTGACGCATTTAAAAAGTGCAGTAAATTTTCACTTATGGAAACGGTCGCGGAACGTCAAAATTCATATATGGAAAAACAATATATCGATTTATTTCTCTGGATTGCCAACTAATTAAATCATAATCTACAGTATACTTCAACGTATGGAAACATTCGTGGAACGTGAGCATCGATCCAGACGTAGAAAAACAATACCCAAATTGATTCTTTTTCATTTTCATCGAATTAAATCATATGCAGTAAACTGTGACTTATAGAAAGGGTCATGGAACGTCAACATTCAGATATGGAAACACAAAAGTTCGGCCCAGAAGCTCGCGTTTCCATAAGTGAAAGTCTCCTGTAGCTATTTCGAAGTGGCGGCAGCGGGGAAGCGAAAAAAATGGGTCGGCCCTGGAAAAGGAGAAATGCGGCGGGGAACAAACGAATGTAAATGAAGATGCGGGTACACGTGTGACCGAACAAAACGAGATCAAGTGAAAGTGAAAGGTTGGATGAGCAGCGTGTCTGGTGCATTATGAAAATCGGGGGATTCTTTCTAGTTGCGCAACGCCCGGAGAATAATGTATGGAATCGGAGCTTGTTGCGCGGATGGAATGGAGTTTCCTGCCTGCCGACATATAAAACGCGATCTATTACGGATTCTTTTTTTTTTTTTGTTCTTGTATCATTATTCCACATTTAACTTTGGAAATGAGTTTTTCCGATATTCCAAAGTCGTTCGAATTCAGTAGAGTCTCACTGATAGATAGTCTTTTAAATACAGTTTGCTGTTGATTCAAGTCACTCATGTACAGTTGAGTCTTGGATTAGGTTCTTTCAATACAGTGAATTCCCGCTATAGAGCTTCGCTTATCAAATACGTTAAACACTAGACATGAATTCGAGTTTGAATTCAGTCAACTTTGAAAATAAGACCTCTAAAGAAGCTACACTCTCGACTCGAGCAGTTCAAAAATAGTATATTTCTCAACGAGTGCAGAAGGAGCTTTTTTTACGCATGTGAAGTTTGCAAGATGAGCCGTAGGCGAGTTTTGCAATCACATTCGTTAAAAAAGCTCTTCTGCACAAGTTGAGGACTATATTTTTTCCAACAACGTGGAGAAAATACGATTTTTGACGTTTGCACAAGTTGAGGACTATATTTTTTCCAACAACGTGGAGAAAATACGATTTTTGACGTTTTGAGCCGTGGGGAAAATGCGATTTACCTCCACGGCTCAAAAGGTCAAAAAAGATATTTTCTCCACGTTGTTGGAAAAAATATAGTTCTTAACTTGTGCAGAAGAGCTTTTTTTACGAATGTGAAGTTTGCAAAACTCGCTTACGGCTTGTCTTGCAAACTTCACATTCGTACCAGTTTTGGTGAATTTTCAAAACCGTTTAAAAATTTCGAAATTTTAAGAAATTTTTATGAACTCTACAAATTATTTAAAATTTCCAAAAATTTCCGAAATTTTCAAAATTCTTAAAATTTCTCGAAATTTCCAAAATTCTCAAAATTACCGCAAATTTCCTAAATTCTCAAAAAACCAAAAATTTTTAAAATTTCCGAAAATTTCTAAAATTCTAAAAATTTTTTAAATCATCAAAATTTACCACATTCTCAAGATTCCCAAAAATTTCCGAAAATTTCCAAAATTTCAAAAAAATTTTTTAAATTTTAAAATGCCCAAAAATTTGCAAAATCTTCGAAATTCTCGAATATTTCGAAAATTTTCAAACTTTTCGAAAATTTCTAAAATTCTAAAAATTTTTTAAATTATCAAAATTTACCAAATTCTCAAGATTCCCAAACATTTCCGAAAATTTCAAAAATTTCAAAAAAATTTTTTAAATTTTTTAATGCCCGAAAATTTTTAAAATTATCGAAATTCTCGAATATTTCGAAAATATTCAAACTTTTCAAAAATTTTTTATTTAAAAAAAGTTTTTTTTTAATTTCCATTTCAATTCTCCGTGCACTCAAAAGCGCCATCTTTGTGCATTTGTAAAAAAAGCACTGCATGTAACAAGTGCCCAAGATAGGTTAGCCCGTGGGTGTAAAGTTTGAAACACTTGACTTCGGCTAGCACACTCTCGACTCCGGCTCACGCAC
>JAPYZK010007409.1:0-14216 GCA_030522785.1 Platygaster equestris
TTCTAATAAGAAAAATTCAGTGTGATGAACTTTGAATACTATAAATTTTAATTTGAGCATGTGCCGAATTCAAAAATTATTGAGTGAGAAATTTTCAGTTCTGAAGATGAAAATATGGGTATTTTCTAGATATGAATGGAAAATTTCGAATTGAAGGGTTTGAATGCGAGAATGAGAGCATGTCAATTTCAGAAACTCAATGATTCGTTGGCTGGAAAATTCTAGACTTTGAATTCAAAGTTTCCTGTTTTCGTTGAATTTTGATGATGTTCATGATTTTGATGGTTTTCCGTGAGTTTCCAAGTTCCAGAATTATGCATTGTGAAAATTACAACTTATACATACAAATTTATAAATTGCCAAATCCAAAATGTAACAGACCCAAAAAAAAGATAGAAAATTATAGAATTCTTTTGAACGGGATCGTTGACCCCCCGCGAAAGCGAAATATTTCCCTCGAATCTTGCCACGCAATCGACAACACGAGCTTTCTCCGCGAATTTATATTTGAAAATCTCGCCACGTTTATGAATATTCGCGTGTACAATGTACATGCACCGAGAGTGAAAGGTTGCTCATTTTGCGAAACGGCGGTAGAAAAAGTGAGCGAGAGGGACAGGGGGGTGTCTCGCCGTCTCGGAAAATCCGGAAATTGCGGAGCAATTGGAAAAAAGGTTGGAGAGATTGCAGCATTTTCTGGCATTTTTAGGGCTTTTTTTAGATCTAGTAGTCTGAACATTCCACGTGTGAAGATCACAAGCACGTAGAGGCTGAGGGGGCTGAAGCTCCTTCCGAAATTATGGAAAATTTGAAAAATCTAGCACATTGCACAGAAGTATATTTTTAAAAAAAATCGTAAAATAATACTGATTTTCACAAGTGTCAAAGTTTTCGAGAAACTTGATAATTTTTAACACTTTCAGCATTTCAAGATTTTTAACAATTTTGAGAATTTTCAGAGTTTGGAGGATTTCGAGAATTTTACAAGTTTTTAGACATTTTAAAATTGTCAAAATTTCAAAATTTTGAAGTTTTCAAAAGTTTTCGAAATTCTGAGAATTCACCATTTTTTCATTATTCTTGAAAATGAGAAAATTGTACGAATTTTGAACATTCCGAGAAACTTCATAATTTGGAATATTTTTAACATATCAAGATTTTTAACAATTTTCAGAATTTTGAAAGTTTGAAGTACTTTAAGAATTTTTAAAGTTATTGGAATTTTGAACATGTCAAGAATTCCAAAATTTTCGCGAATTTCAGGGATTTGTGAAAGTTTCGAAAATTCTGGAAACTTACAATATTTTCATGATTCTTCAAATTACGAAAATTTTACGAACTCTCCACATTTCGAGAAACTTGATAATTTGGAACATTTCAAGATTTTCAACAAAGAGAATTTCGAAAATTTTTAGTATTTCGACAATTTTCAGAATTCCAAAAATTTTACAAATTTCAGAGATTTACAAAAGTTTCGAAAATTCTGGAAACTTACAATATTTTCATAATTCTTAAAATTACGAAAATTTTACTAACTCTCCACATTTCGAGAAACTCGATAATTTGGAACATTTTAAGATTTTCAATAATATAAAGAATTCCGAATATTTTTAGTATTCCGACAATTTTCAGAATTCCACAAATTATAGAAATTTCAGAGATTTGAAAAAGTTTAGAAAATCTCGAGAATTGAGGCAGTTTTCATAATTCTTGAAATTTTGAAAATTGTACAAATTTCCAAAATTTCGAAAAACTTTAGTTGGAACATTTTTGACATATTTTAAGATTTTCGTCTATTTTGAAGAATTTACAGAATTTCGAAAATTCTGAAAATTTTAGACATTTGTTAAAGGTTTCGAAAATTCTGAAAATTTGCAAGACTTTCATAATTGTTGAAATTCCGAAAATTTTACGAATTTTTGAAACTCTGAGCAACTTGATAATTTTGAACATTACGAACATTTCAAGATTTTTAACAGTCTCGCGAATTTTTAAAGTTTGGTGTATTTTGAGAATTTCAAAAGTCTAGAGAATTTTGACACAAGAATCTCAAAATTTTCGGAATTTCATAAATTTCAAAAAGTTTTAAAAATTCTGAGAATTCTGGACATTTTCATAATTCTATAATGAAACTTTAGTTTTCGAACTTGTTGAATTAATTTCGATTCAAAATCTCCTCATCCCCTCACGAACAAAATTTCTGGCTACTTCCACTGAGAGAAGATATATTTACTGTTAATTTACGTATATTTTCCTATGGCTGAATAAATATAAATTTGCCCCAAATAGATGAAAATTTCAATTTAAGGTAATTTTTTAACTGTTAACAAATCATATTGAATTCAAAATGTCATATAATTGGGGCAAATATATATTCATTTCGCCATAACCAAAAATACGTATATTAACAGTAAATATATTTTCTCTCAGTGTCCTTGGTAGATCATATATGATATTACCTCCCTTCATCTTTATTTTTCTAGTTGCAAAATCTACGAGTCCCAAACCTCAAAATGAAAATCCTCCAATTAACCAATGTTCTTCTTAAAATCGGATGTGCCCAAGTTGTCCCATTCTTCAAATTCCACATCTACCATATTCTGTCAGTAAAATGATTTGTGTATGTTCCAACTTTGAAGAGCGCGATCTTTCGTGTTCGCAGATGCAGAACATAAACAACATCGTGATGTTCCCGTTGGACTCGGTGCTGAAGGGCGATTTGCGGGGCGTGAAGGGCGACCTCAAAAGGCCGTTCGAGAAGGCCTGGAAGGATTACGAGACGAAGTACGCGAAGATCGAGAAGGAGAAAAAGCAGCACGCGAAAGAGGCCGGTCTAATAAGAACGGAAATCACCCCGGCGGAAATCGCCGACGAGATGGAAAAGGAGCGGCGATTGTTTCAATTGCAAATGTGCGAGGTAAGTTGCGGCGAGTCCGGTTTTCCATCGATTTCCATCGGCCCGAGGCGACGTTCGCTCCCTCACGTTGCGTAATCTCTGATTACAGTATCTCATAAAGGTCAACGAAATCAAGACCAAAAAAGGCATCGAGTTGCTGCAGCACTTGGTTGAGTACTACCATGCCCAAACCAAGTGAGTACTGAGTCTTTATTGGTGGCCCTTTCTCATTGTTTTCGGTCAGGCAGTGGTAGATCTAGGATTCATTCCTTGGGGGGGGGGGGGGGGGGGGGGGGCATTGGTTTTTCGAAAAAATTTTCAAAAAAGCGAATACCGGTTTTTCATTAGTGTATTGTGGGAAGGAATTCATTTAACGATTTAACCCCCCTTTACAATTAGAGTTTTTGTTGTGTCGGAATTCAAATTTTCCAATTTGGCTTTAATTTATTCATTGGTTTAATTCAGTCTAAAACAAGAATGAGGAAATTTTTTAATTATAATTCCAAATGTATTTTGGGAATTTTCGAAGTTCTAGACATTTTCAGAGTTTGAAAATTCTGCAGTTTCGAAATTTGGAAGTGTGGAAATATGAAACGATATTTTTTGATTGAAAAGCTTTATAGAAACGTTTTGAGTTGTTGATGAACTATGGAAATTCTAAAAACAGAATTTCCTATTTTTTGGAGAGTGAAATTTTATAGTTTTATATCATTTATGTGTGTATTTCCTTATTTTGGTATTTTAATTGATGGATTCCAGTTTTGCAATGTATTAACTTATCGATTTTTCAATTTTTGTGTATTGTTATCGTATTTAAAAAAAGAAGGTTTGAAAAATTGCACTTTCGAATTTCAGAATTTGTACCTACAATTCAGGATTTCCCATAAGTTTACTGTGTGGGTGGTTTCCTTGATATTTTCCTGTCGATTCGTCTACTCTTGAGGAAGAAAATAAGCGTTCAATCATTGAAGTCGATTTTGTTAGCTTACTTGGTAGCAAGAGATTGTAACGTGGTGCTTTTCCTGCAGCTTCTTTCAAGACGGCCTCAAGACCATTGAGCACTTCGGCTCCTACGTCGCCGATCTGAGCACCAAGCTACAAAAAATCCGGCAAGCTCAAGATGAGGAGAGAAAACGATTAACCGAGCTCAGAAGTTTGCTAAGGAGTTCGGGATGTGACAAAGAGGTAGGCAAATACTTTTTTTTTTTAATTGCGCTTTACCGTGAAATTATGCATGAAAACGTTATTGAGTGCATGATTTCGCAAGTTGAAGGCATCCGGAAATTATCATTTATTTGCCAAATGAGTTGAGAAATTCTTTCTATTTTTTTTTTTTTTTTTTTTTTTTTTTCAATGTTTCGTTCAATTTTTGCTATGAAGTTTTACTTTTCTAAGATAATGGTTATGTTTTCTGGTAATTTAGATGTTTTTCGATTGATAGTGAACGTAATTTTATTCTTGATGAGTGATATGATATAATAGATTTTCGTCAAATTTTTTCAACACAATTTACATTGCAAAATTTTGTCGAGTTCCAACAAGTTATAAAATTGTGACTTGATTTAGAAGATATTTTATACGTTATGTCCTCGAAAATTATAAAAATATACCTGCACTATTCAAATTTATTCGATTCAAATTCAGGACCAAATTGATTATTTACTTTATTAATAGAAAACGTAATTTCGTCGAAGTTTCAAAATAGTACAAATTTCATGAACGTTAAATTTTTGACATTTTTTTCTATTTTTGAATGAACATGTGAATTTTGTAGTTTTCACTTGTAAAAATGCTCGTAATTTTACGTGGCCTTACTATAAATTATATTGCTGTGTTGAACTTGAGAGAAATTTATTACTATTGTTTTTTCATCAACTTCAACACGTTTAGTATTCGATACTTATTTGTAACATAACATTTTCTGGTGTTTTTTTTTTTCGTAATTTTCTTACAAAAACATTAATCGCCATGAATTTGTTCAGTTTTTGAAAATGTCCCGATTCTATTTTTTGACGTCTCGAAAAATTGATAAGCAGTCTTGAAATTATTTTCGAAGCTTTGAAAAATTCTGTAGAATTTGGTGACCGCTGAGAATTTCAAAGGCGAATTTCTAGAAAGTTCAGGGTAATCAGAGATATTGCTCTCGACTGTTTTGTACGATAATAATGATGAAAACCAGCTCCTAAGTGGGGAATCCATGTATTGCGACAATTAGACTGGCGAGTACTTTCGAGTGGTGAATGCAAGAGCAATTAGACTTGGTAACGAGTGCAGTAATGAATGTAAAACCCTTTTTGGATCGCAGTTGAATGCGAATCCAAGTGTGGGCTACTCGTTGCATCAGCTGCAGGGCGACAAGCAGCACGGGGTGACGCGCTCGGGGCACCTCCTGAAGAAGAGCGAGGGCAAGATGCGCCGCGTCTGGCAGAAGAGAAGGTGCGCCGTGCAGGCCGAGGGCTTTCTCGACATTTGCCACGCCGACGAGAGCAAGCCGCCCACGAGGGTGAATCTATTAACGTGCCAAATAAAGCTGGTGCCCGACGACAAGAGGGGCTTTGATCTCATAAGCTGTAAGTGCGAGCCGCTAAATCACGTCATCTCCGAGGGATGACACGATCCTGGTTACTTTTATTCGATTTATGAGAATTTGTGAGATTTTTGTAAGATTTTCGAATTCCTCATGAGGCTATATTTTCTTCCCTAGTGATTCTAGTTTTTATGAAAATTTTTATAAGGTCGGTTTTATACAAGTTTTATAAAATTTGCATTTTTTATAAAGTGGTTTTATAAAAGTTGTATAAAAAAAATGTGTTTATGAAAGTTTTTATTTCAATATTTTTAAAAATGTCCAAAATTTTTTCTAACCTTTTTTGGATCGTTTTGATAATGTATATACTATTTTCATCAGTTTATGAGGCTCTAGCTCGGATTTCGTTTCGGAAGAAATTTGAAAATTTTTTGGAGGCAGCGGGATTTGAACTTGCGACCTTTGTGTCAGAAATCTGATGGTCAACTTTCTTGTCCATTAAATTTATGTTATGTCCATTAAACATAATTAATCATGTTCGTAACGTTTTTTAGCCATTGAAAAACATAAAAACATATGATTTTATAGGATTTAAACATTCTTAACCTCAAATTGGAAATAAGCATCCAAATTGACATAAATTTGATGGACAAGAAAGTTGACTATCGGATTTCTGATGCAAAGGTCGCAAGTTCAACTCCCGTTGCCTCTAAAAAATTTTTAAATTTCTTTCCAAACGAAATTTGAGCTAGAGCCTCATAAACTGATGAAAACGGTGTATATACAGTAGCAAAATGATCCGAAAAAGGTTAGAAAAATTTTCGCATAAGAGAAAATTTTTTTTTATAAAAAATGCAGATTTTATAAAACTTTTATAAAACCGACCTTATAAAAATTGTCATAAAAATTTTTTCTAACGTTTTTATAAAAACTAGAATCACTAGGGTTATAAGGTTTACCTGATAAAGATCTTATATGAAAAAATGTTCGTATTATATTGACGATATTTTTGAAATTTTTTCTAGTATGCAAATAGCAAACGGTATTTCAGATATTATTCAAAATTTCGAATAATTCTAGAAAATCTGAATAAGGGAAATTTGTGTTTTTTTGAATTTTTTTTATAGTTTCAAAATTTCAAGAATATGTTCCTAATTCATAGCATATTTTGACGTTATCATCAAATTTCAGACAATTTTTGATCATTTCGAAAAAATGGTACATTTTCGAATGTTTGACAAATCCAAAAAACGTTTTCTGAATTTCAAAAATCTTTGGATATTTTATGTTTATTAAATAAATTATAATAATAATAAATAATGACAATTTATGTGAATTAGAATATCTGACTGTACATTCGAATCTGAATGGAAATGCGAATTTCGAAGCTAAATTTTAAATTCAACACTTAATTAAAAGTTGAATTTCGACGTGTTCAATTGATGATTAAATTAAACACTTGATCGATTCGTTATCATCGAAATTATTTTTCAAAGTTCCTTTTCCTATTCACGATGAAAATTTTGGAGTGTGATTTTGAAGTTTTTCGTATTCCACAGATAACAGAACGTACCATTTCCAAGCAGAAGACGAGAGCGACCAAAGGGCCTGGATGTCCGTCCTAGTCAATTGCAAGGAACGAGCCTTGCTCAGGGCATTCGACGCGAGTGGTAAAGCGGAGGCTGGACAAGGTAATCCTAGTCTCGTCGAGCTCCAGCAGGCGGTCATTCGCTGCGTCACCAGGTTACCCGGGAACGACCAGTGCTGCGACTGTTCCTCCCAAAATGGTAAATTCCTCGAAATTTACGAATTTAATTCATATACGAATTCGAGTATGAATTGAATTTATATATGTAGGGGATGGGATACTTTGCAAAATATTCGCAAGTGAGCGAGCGAGCGGAATAATATTTTTAGAAGATGATCGGAATCAGGGGTGGACGTAGAAAAAATTTTCGGGAGCGGGATTTTCAAATTTTGTACACATTTTAAAATGTTGTGGGATTATCAAAATTTCATAATTTTTTGAAATTGTTAAGATATTTAGAATTCTGAAAATTTTATTCATTTCCGAAAATTTCATATTTTCGGAACCCTTAAAATTTACGTTGTATTTTTTGTAGTATTTTATTTAATATAGTATTTTGTACGTGTAGTGGATCTTGTTTTGGAATTGATTTTTACGATTTCCGTTTGT
The DNA here is from genome assembly GCA_030522785.1 of Platygaster equestris. Taxonomy (NCBI): domain Eukaryota; kingdom Metazoa; phylum Arthropoda; class Insecta; order Hymenoptera; family Platygastridae; genus Platygaster; species Platygaster equestris. The sequence goes on from JAPYZK010007409.1 coordinate 7,621, forward strand.
AGATGCGACATGGTTGTCGACGAATTTTGGTATTATCGTGTGTATCGAGTGCAGCGGGATCCACAGGGACCTCGGCGTGCACATATCGCGAATACAGTCGCTAACTCTGGATAATGTGGGCACGGCTCAGTTGCTACTCGCCAGGTACATGACGAATCAAACATTCAACGACGTCATGGAAGCCACACTTCATCATAACATGAAGCCCTCGCCATCTTCATCCATGTAAGCGCGTGACAGACCATTATTCAGTTGTTTCAACAACTGGAACTATTCAATTTGTACCAATTTCATCAATAGTTTTGCAGATCTCGTGAAAATGATGTATTTTGGAGGTACGGAAATGTTGAATACAGAGTGAGATTTTCATTTTCAGTACTTTTAAAAATTTTAATTGTAATAATTGTATTTTTAGACAACATTTCCGAAATGTTTCGTCTTTTTCAAGTGCTGAATTTGAGTTTCAGAATTTGAGAGATTTAATCAATTCTTGAATTTAGGAACGAATTTTATGAATTTATCGAATTCTTGGATCAAACGTGAAATTTCGTTAGAGTCGGATTATTTTTATCACAAATGAAAAAAAAAAAAAAACCCTAGGAAATTTAAAAATTAGAGAAACATTGGTTTATTTATTTTTGCTGATGAGAATTTCACTGTTTTAGGGAAGAACGTTACGAATTCATAAGGGCGAAGTACGTAGAAAAAAGGTTCGTGGCAAACACATGCGCCGACGAACGAGATTTGCTCTCAGACCTGGAACACGCGGTCAACAATCGCGATCTGCAACATCTTCTCCAGGTTTACGCCGAAAACGTAGATTTGGCTGCCGCGTTGCCCACATCTGTGAGCTTTTTTCGCAATTCACTTCCATACAATATTTTCGCAAAATTTGACTACATTTTTAAATTTTTATGGAAATTTAAAAAATCGTTGTAAAACTATGTTGGATAACTGAAAAATTATACTCAACCCTAGTGATTATAGTTTTCATAAAAACAGGCAAAATTTTTATAAAATCAGTGAATTATTTATAAAAATTCTTTTTTATAAGGTCGATTTTATAAGAGCTATATAAAATTAAGAAAAATACATGTTTTTCGATATTCCTAGTCAGTTTTGTTATTAATTAGCCATTAAAATGGTTTTAGCGAAAAAAAAAAAATTCACCAAGCCGGGAATCGAACTCAGGACCTCCCAATTTCATTTCGGGTGCTCTATGGATTTTTTTCTCGCAAAAAACATTTTAATTGCTAATTAAAACAAAATCTGACTGGGAACATCGAAAAACATCGAAAAACATGGATTATTCTTTGAATCAACAACCTAGTGATAAAAATGAACGTTTTCAAATTTAAATTTTTTTTCAAATGAAAATGAAATTATTAAAATAATAATTGTTGTTCGTTTGTACATAGGACATAGGGGAAACGGCGCTTCACCTCGCAATTCTTCGGGAAATGGGTAACAGTCTTTACATCGTAGATTTCCTGGTGCAAAATATGCCGAGTGGCGGCATCGACAAAGCAACAATCGAAGGAGACACGGCGTTGCATTTGTGCGCCAGGCACGACAGATCCGAAGCCATGAAATTGCTACTTCGTGCCGGTGCTGATCCAATGCTTCGAAACAGAATGGACAAAACACCTCTCGACATCGCACAGGATTTCGGGCATCACACGTGCAAAGAACTGGTAAATTTTGAATCTTTTTGTTCATAAAAACGAGTGTATGATAAATAAACGATTAATTTGTAGAAAATTGGTTCAAACCATGAGAAGCGAGTGTTTTTACATCACCATGTAAAATTTCAGAAAAGTGAAGTTTCAATTTTGCGAGGCACAGAATTTCAGAATTTGATTTCGACAGTTGAACAATTTGAAAGGTCGATTTTTAAAATTTGTGGATTTTATGTGGAGAATTTTGTTTTTGGAAACTTAAAATATTTGAGAAACGGTAAAACTCGAGCTTTACGTACTTAAAATTTAACAACTTTGGGAAATGAACTGAAAACAGTTTTAAAAAAAATTTGGGAATTCTGAAGTGTTCGAATTTGTAATAAAAACTTTTTTTGTCGAAGTTTTTGTGTAGCTACGTACACACATTCGAAAATTGTTGAACGCCTTTTTAAATTTCGAAAAATGTGTAGACAACCACAAAATTGAGAATCTAAATATTGGAATCGTTAGAAACAGTATTCAATTTGTAAATTTACGGATTTTCCGAAGTTTCGAAAATTTAGAACGCTAAAATACATAATAAAAGAAAAATATTTTCTGAGGAATCGTATTCATTTCTCTAAAATTTCGAGAAATTGCGCAAAACAATACAAAAATTTCTGAAATTATTTTTCTGTTTGTGGAATTTCTAAATACTCTTAAAAAATATATACAGCAATGATTTGGAATTGTATTACATTCTATACAATTGTGAGAAATTGTCCAATTTCCTGAAAAGTTGCAACAGTCACAAAAGTGAAAACAAAAAATATTAAGAAAAATCCATGATATTCCCAGTCAGTTTTCTAATTACCTGGCAATTAAAATGGTTTTTGCGAGAAAAAAAATCCACCGAGCCGGGAATCGAACCCAGGACCTCCCAATTTCATATCGGGTACTCTAAAAATTGAAATTAGGAGGTCCTGGGTTCGATTCCCGGCTCGGTGGATTTTTTTCTCGCAAAAACCATTTTAATTGCCAAATCATAACAAAATTGACTGGGAATATCGAAAAACATGGACTTTTCTTTGTGTCAACAACCCAGTGATAAAGAAACGTTTCAAATAAAAAATAATAATCTTGAAGAGAATGTATCGAATTTTATATCGATTTCATAAAAATTGTTCTACAACATTCAAAAATTTCCCTAAATTGTCTACCGATTTTCCGAATCTCCAAAAATCGACGAAAATGCTACAAAATAAAAATAAATAAATAAATCGTTAGAAAAGAATACCCAGTTCTCTACAAGTCCGAAAAATTGCTACAAATTTTGTAAAATCTACACTGATTCCCAAAAAAAAAAAAAAAAAAAAAAAAACGTTGAAAACTGTGTCCCACTTCACAAAACTGGGCAAAAACACCAAAAAAAAGAAGCGGAATTCCAGCTGGGCCCGGCCAATTTGTCGCACGACGAAGGTTCCGTGGTGTCGTCCGAGGACGAAACCATAATCGAGGACAGAGTGAGTGAATTTCGTGATCTCGGATACGACGGGGCGGGCGTTTGTTTTTGTTTTGTACTTGAGAGCGAAACGTTGCAGAACGGCTGCTTGACCCCGGAAAAGAAGACGCGCAGCAGACCGCCTTCGTACACGGGCTTGGCCTCGTCTTGCACCACGGATTCCCCGGTGACCCTACGCAGCCGTAGTAGCACCTGCGACAGTTTGCACATCGGCTCGTCGCCTATTTGTTCGAACAGACAGCAAATGCCGCCACCCCCGCCCCCGCAAGCCAGAAAACCTATGACGAGTAAGGGAACCTTCGATAAAAGTCCTGATCTTCGTGAAAATGGACGACATTGTTAAGCGCTTAGCCAGGGAGGGGGCTGAAGTCCCCTCCGAAATGCTGGAAAATGTGAAAAACCTAGCATATTGCAAAAAAGGGTGTTTTGAAAAAAAAGTGAAATAATACTGATTTTCACAAGAATTCTTAACATTCGGAGAAACTTGCAATTTTAAAAATAACAAAACAAATTTTTCATGAATCATTTCATCACCACAAGAATTAAAACACTTTTTTATGACTCCAAATCATCAAAGTGAGAAAATTTTATGAAAGTGAAATAATTTTGAGAACTTCTCGTAATACAATAATAAGTCGTGAGTTTTTATTGATTTCGGGTTCTTTGAGGACTACAAAAATTTTTTAATGTCGTGTCCGTTTTATAAGTTTATATAAGTTGAGTACAAAATTCATTCGAATTCTATTTTGTTTCCGAAATTGTTGATCTTATTTCCATTTACGCTATACGTTTTTTAAGTCATTTCTCCGAGCATCCGAAATCCAACGTTTGTTGTAATTCAGGTAGCGAAAAAATGAACGTCTCGACGCTGCAGAGGCCGCGAAACCCACCGCCCCCGGCGCCCTCGGTGAACAGCTCCTCCAAGCTCAGCAACGGTCGCAGCAACGAGTCCTTGAGCTCCATCTGCTCCGACCACGGCCTCGGCAACAACCCTGTCCCACCGCCACGAAAGGTGATACTTTTTTCATCGATCTCTCTTTATTACAGAGATCAGGAGTGTTTTAAAGCCACAGGGGAATTTTTTGCACTCCCAGGCATAAAATTCCCCGAGATTGCTTTTGTTTTTGCCTTTGGTTTCCATTTTTTTTTTCTTTCTTTCTTTCTCTTCCTTTTTTTCTTTTCCTTTTTCTTCCTTCGTTTTGTTGTTTATACTGCGAATTTGTTGACGAAAGAACATCGCGATGTAGTTGCATGCGACGGTTACGAATTTGATGACTTTTTGGGAGATTTGAATCAACTTTTGTCATTACTCGTTATTGATACAGCGAAGGGACCGGTCCAGGCTTGAGAGCTACGCAGAAGAGCCTTCGTCTTTGCTACAGACTTTGAACCTGGTAAACTTTAGCCTCGATAAAGGCATGCTTGCTACACTTGAGTCTTGACCAAGCATGCATTGTGGCGTCATTTTTTTCTCTCGATCGAACTGATTATTTTCGTGCAAGGGAACATTCAACCTGAACATTGTTGGTATTTACGAGTCTTCTCAAGTTTTGGTGCATACTAGTGATTTCAATTCCTTCCAGGGGTGGATCCAGAAAAATATTCTGGGGTGGGTTTTTGAAATCTTGATGTACACCACATTGATGTTTTCAATATTTATTCAATGAGTGATTAGCATCTATAAGGGAAATTGAATGTCATTTTTCAGTTTTTTTTACTGATCTTCGATTAACATTACCGAGTCAAATGTTGTACAATTAATTCTGGATTAGGTGGAGTTGATTTTTGAAGAATTTGGAAACTGAACTATCTCCTTCAAAAATGAACAAATAACTTGAAAGTTGCAATTTGAACATTAAACTTGGAATTTCAAAATTGAAAAATTGAATTTGAAACTCGAAATTTCAACTTGAAGCTGAAAACTTCAAATTTTAGCATTGGATTAAAACACAATTTTTTAACTTGAACTTCAAATTTGAAACTTCGGATCAACTTTGAAATTTGGATATGTGGACCTCGATCATCTTATTTTAACTTTGAACTCCAAACGTTGAATTTGAAGTTCAAATTTTTGCTTTGAGCTTTGAACTTCCATTCTTGACTATAGATCTCTTATTTGAACGTTGAACTTTAAATTTTGACTTCAGACTTCAAGTATGAATTTTGAAGTTCTTTTTTCAACATTAATTTTGGATTTTGAACTTCACGTTTCAATTTAACACTGGACTTGAACATCCAACATCGAATTGGAACGTTGAACTTCAGTCTTGAAATTTAGATTATAATATTCGAATTTAACCTCGAACATCAAATTATAGAACTTACTTTTACTTTGAACTGCAAACTTTTATTCTAAACTCCAGATTCTTCATTTGAACTTAAAATTTTGAATCCGAACTTAAAACTTTGGGTATGAATTTCACGTTTGAACTTGAACTTCCAGATATGAACTCCAAATTCGAACCTTCACCTCCAAACTTTACATTTAAATTTGAAACTCTCAACAGTCTCAACTTTGAATTTCAACTGTAAACTTCCAGTATGAACTTGAAATATTAAATGTGAACGTGTTGAACTTCATATTTCCAATTCGAACCTTTAACTTTGAATTTTGAGTTCTAAATACTATTAAAAACTCTAAATTCCAAATTTTAACTTCTAATTAGACCTTACAACTCCAAATTACGACATCAAATCCAAATTTGGAACTCTTAACTTCAAATTCAAACCTCAAATTTAAAGTTTGTTCTCCAAATGTCAAACCTATAGGTTTCAGAGTCCTTACTACTATTCTGAACCACAAATTTCCAATTATTAGAACTTAGAAATTTAAATGTGAACTCTATGGAACTTTCAGGGGGGGGGGGGTTGAACCCCCCCCCCCCCCCCCCCGGCCCGCCCCCCTGTGGAAAGACTCCCCAATGCCCCCGCCGCCTCCCTCTTTCGATGTTGTTAAAATTACGTTTCTTATCAGAGGACCTTATGAAGTTTTTGCAAGGCTTAACGATTCGAAAATAAATTGAATTTTGTTATAAGAATTGTGAATGAAATTTTTGTAAGAAAAATTTCCGAAATTCTTATAAGAAATTTCAATTTTTGGTGTTTTTATAAGGTCGCCTGCTCAGGAAATTCAGGATTTTATAAGAATTTCGTTGGTTCTTATCAGAACTGAAATTACTAGGGAATATGAGAAAAAATGCGATTTATTTTTTTTATGGCGTTGTCAAGATTTTGTTCAACTTCGGTATGATCGATTATGAATTTTTTTTTTCTGTATCAAACAGTCAATAAGATGTCATATTAAATAAGCAAGGCTGTGCGAAGTTTTCGTTGTTAATTTTTTGCATACCTGTAAATGAGTTCGGGTGTTTTTGTTTACTTATTTATTTGTTTTTGTTTTCATTTTGAAATGATTT
>JAPYZK010007411.1:0-10153 GCA_030522785.1 Platygaster equestris
TTACATTTTTGAAATTTTCAAAAATTCTCGATCGCAAGCACGAAAAATCCAAATTTTTGATACGGTCGGGCACAAATGATATTTGCGTCTCGTTTAAATCGCATGTAGTGTATTATATGGACAGTCCCTAACGGTAAAACTAATAACTCTAAAGTTAGTATCTCTGCAAAGTATTGAACTTCAGATGTAAGCCTCTAGAATTAAGCACTGAGTTTGAATTCTCGAAATAACAGTTTAAATTTAGTTTCAGAATGGAAATTGGAACTTGAAGTTTCAAAACCAAACTTTTCATTTAGAGTTTTCAAATCGAACTTTAAATGGACTTTGAACTTTTCAAGTTTCAAAAACCAACTCAAGACTTCAAGTTTCAAAACTGAATTTAAAACTAAAAGTCAAGTTTAGGAATTAAAGTCTAAACTTACATTTTTGGAATTAAAGTTCGAACTTGTTATTCCATACTTCAAACTTGAAGTATAGGAAGAGAATTTTCAACTTTAAATTTAATAATTTCTTCAAGTTTCTGAATTGAACTTCAAACTTACAGTTTCAAAACTGAACTTTCATTTCCAAGTTCCCTAATTGAACTCCTTACTTAATGTTTCGGACCTTAATTCGAACTTGAAATTTTGGAATGTGAACTTCCATCATGAAGTTCTACATTTCAACCAATTCGAACGTTGAACTTGAAAGTTGAGAAGTTAATACCAAACTTGAAGTTTCGAAACTAAAATTATCATTTGGAGTTTTCACATTTAACTTAAAACGGGATTTGAACTTAAATCTTTAAACGAACTTTTCAAGTTTTGGAAATCAACTGAAGACTCGAAGTTTCAAAACTGAACTCAAAACCAAAAGTTAAGTTTAGGAATTTGAGTCTAAACTGACATCTTAGGAATTAAAGTATGAACTTGAATTCGGAACTGAATAATTTTGGGAAGTTCATTTCAAACTTAAAATTTTGGGGTGTGAACTTTCATCACGAAGTTCCAAATTTTAACCAATTTGAACGTTGAACTTGAAGGTTGGGAAGTTAATTCCAAACTTGACGTTCCGAAATCAAACTCTACACTTGAAGTTTAAACCGTCTTATAACTTTACGTTAAATTTCCGAATGGCAAAAATACGCCCATACCCGTAGCTTTCATGGGAATTTCGAAATCGAAATCGTTCTTTTGAGGTTTCCATTCGACATCCGAATCATCTCGAGAAGTGGACGCATTCGGGGGTTGATTCTGGCTTGGACTGGTTCCAAACGGTTTTCTCTCGCCACCAGGTTTTTTCGATCCTCCTGGAAACCCTGGGGAGATCACGATGATGTCATCCTCTCCTGCCAATTCTAGTTTGTCCATGTTGAGTTTCTGTATTTCCTTTTCCAGCCTCACAACGTTTTGTCGCAGTTTTTCGCCGTGGTCTGGGAGGCCGTCCAAGTTAGCTGAGCCATAGACAAACTGAAACCACAAACAGATTAATTAAACTGTACAAGGTTTTAAATCGTAACTTTTAAACGTTGACTTCAAAAAAACTTCAACTAGAAACTGAAAACCTATGATTTTCAGACGAGAACTTGTTAGGAAATTTGAATGTCAACTTTCGAAACTTCAAATAAGTAACTTTAGAGTTTGAACTTTGAACTTTTGAGTTCAAACTTTACCTTCACCTTCACGATCGACTTGGAATTAAATTTGAACATTGAAGTTTCCAAACTGAACTTCCAATTTATAGTTATTATTTATTACATTGTTATATTCGAGTTGTTATTTATTATTAAAGTTTTCAATAATAAATTATTTTTGTTGTTACTTAAGTTATTAAAATGTGTTAATATTGAGTTTTTAGTTAATATCAAGTTGTTAATATTTGTATTATTTTTGTTATTATTCGAGTTATTATAGTATTAAGTTATTATTTATGATATAATGATTATTTTTTATATTTATAATTCCAACAGTTATAGAATTGATTCAAAATTAGAACTTGTAAAATAACTTAAACGAAACTTTAACATGAAACTTTAAACTTGCATTTAAACTTTTAAATGCGAACTCGACATACGTTTCAAACTCCAACTCCTAACTTAAACTTTACACTTTATATTTCAATACATTAATGAACTCATAGCTTTCAAATCTGAACTTGAAAAAAACTTCAACTTAAAACTTCTAACTCATAACTTTCGAACGTCGATTTAAATTGAATACTTCAATTCCAAACTCATACTTTCACTTTAAACTTTAAATGTAAACTCAAAGAAAACTTCAACTCAACATTTTTTCAAGTTTCTCATTCAGATCATCTTATACCTTTCAACTCAACATTTTTTCAAGTTTCTCATTCAGATCATCTTATACCTACCTAGCCACTTGGGAGCGACAAGATTTCGACGCTAAAACGTCTCCAAAAGGCGATGTAAAAGGCGACGTTTTGGTCACTACGTAAAATCATTAAAAAATTCAAACGAAATAAATTAAATTTGCATTTAGTACAATCTTAATATGCTTACATACAATCTTAAATGATTGTATTTTTCATCGTTTTTTGCAAAATTTACAAAATTCGATTTCTAAACATTTGAAAATTCGGAGTTTCTTCAAAATTTTCGAAATTCAAAATTAAAAATATCGGACTTTCTGAGAAATTTAAAATGTTGGAGTTTTTTTGAAAATTTTAAAAATTGTTAGATTTTAGAAAAATTCGTGAATTTTAGGTTTTTTTTAATGAAAAAATTCCAAGTTTTTCGGAAATTTATTTTTCCGAAAAAGGAAAAGGGTTTTTCTGAAAATTTGGATATTTTGAATTTTTTGAAAAATTTGACATTTAGAGGATTATAAAAATTGCGAAAGTTGTTAGTTTTTGGAATCAATCAAAAATTTCAATTTCTTATTACTGTGAAAATTTGATGTTTTCCACAAAAATCGAAAAATTTTGAATTCTTAGAAAATTGCATGAATTCTAAATTTTTGGGGAATTTATTGAGTTCGAAATTGTTCGAAAATTCTGAATATTTTGAGTTCCTCAAAAAAATTTCAAAATCCGACTTTTTCAAAAGATTTGGAAAGATTAAAAGTTTTTTGAAAAATTAAAAATTCGGAATTGTTTGAGAAATTTTTCGTCGCCCCAAAAAGAGCGACGAAAAATCGTCACCAAAACGTCGCCCTTAACTGGCTAGGGCTACTAAATTAGAATGCACTTATTTAATTGAAAAAAGTGCAGAATTATACATAATTATTGATACATTTTACAATTATTGTATATATATATATATATATATATATACACACATGTAATTATGATATTGTATTAATATTAAATTCAATTATGATTGTTATTAATAATGTATTACAATAAATATATAATTATAGAATTCGGAATAACATTTTTCTATGCGGTTGAATATTAATTTCTGCAAAAACGGGTATACCTTCGATTTTTGGAGATCGCTGGTGAGTTTCTCCAGTTGAAAATCGATCAGCTCTCTCTTCTGACGCTGCAGCTGTTTATTGTCTACGAATTCGCTTAGACTCGAGTCATTGCTAATATTCACAACGCTCTGGCCATCCTCCGATTCAACATCAGCGCTTTCAATGAATGCAGATTTTCGATGTCCACGCACGTCAGCTTCGGTCGCATCTAAAATCGAGCGATCAATCAATCAAACTGAATTATATATGATTCATCAAAATTTTAAATAATCGATCAATTGATTAATCGGAGAAACATATATTTCGAAATTCAGTTCAAAAACTTGGGGGTTCACTTTCGGGACTAGAAGTTTGAAGTTCGATTCCAAAGCTCAACTTTGAGTTCAATTCCAAAACTTTAAGTTTCAAATTAAATTCTGGAACTTAAACTTCAAAGTTCAATGCAGAAACATCAATTCGGAAATTGAGTTTAAAAACTAAAAATTTCAAGTTCGAAATTGATTCCAGAAACGTTAGAAGTGTGGTTTAGAAGCTCCGAGTCAAAAATTAAATACCGAAACATTAACTAAGTTCGAAGTTCGACGCAAAAAAATAAGGTATAAATTTTAGTTTTGAAACTTCAAGTGTGAAGTTCAATTCCGGAAGATCAAGTTAGAACTTCAACTCAAAAATTTAGTTAGAGATTTATTTTTGAAAGTATGAGTTTGAAGTTTAATTCCAAAGCTTCAAGTTCAAAATGGAATTCTGGAACTTTAACTTCATAGTTCAATGCAGAAATTTTGATTCGGAAATGCAGTATTAAAACTTCGAGTTGAGTCCAACATGTCAATTGCACCCACCATTTTCGATGAAAACCTAAATTGTTGAATAAATTCCATTTTCGTTAAGTATTCGACCAGACAAAAAAAACATTTGAAGGATTTTTGGAAATTTCATTTTTTTGTTTGTTATTTTGTTAATTAAACATTCGGACACTTTTTTCTTGCAAAAATCATAACTCCAATTCTGTAAATAATAATTTGATAAAATTGTTAGGAATTATAGATAAATATTTCCTCTTTCGAATGACTTTCAATGATGAGAAATTATGAAGGTTCAAAATTTTCAGTTATGGGAATTCCGAAAATTTGCAAGTATTTCGAAGTTTTGGAGCAAAGAAATTTCAACATTTTTGACATCAAGATTTTGAAGTTTAGAAGTTGTAAAGTTCTGAATTTTCAAATTTTTTAAACTTATAAAGCTTTGCAATTTTAACTTTCCAAGAATTATGAAATTCTGAAGTTTTGGATGTTTCGGAAATTTTACAAGTTTTTGAAATATTGGAATTTTGAATTGTTTGAGAATGTTAAAAAACTTTGAAATTTTAGAATTTTCAAGATCGAAAATTATCAATTTTTGACATTTTTACACTTCTGGAAATTTCGCAAGTTTTTAAGTGCTCGAATGTTTCAAAGTTATGCAGCCTAGAAATTGAATTGCGAATGTTTAGAAGTTTTTAAAATGTCGAAAATTTTCAGTTTTTGGGAATTTCCAAGAATTTGAAATTTTTTTTTTCAATTTTAATATTTGATATTTTTTTTTTAAGTTTTGACATTTTCAAAGTTCTGGGAATTTCGCAAATTTGCAAGTATTTTGAAGTTTTTAAGCAAAGAAATTTCAACAGTTTTGACATTAAGATTTTGAAGTTCAGAAGTTGTAAAGTTTTGGAATTTTCAAAGTTTTGGAACTTTCGAAGCTTTGGAAATTTCGGAATTGTATGGAATTGTCGAGTTTTGAGGAATCATAAAGTACCGAAGTTTTGAAAGTTCAGACATTTTGTAAGTTTTTAAAATGTTTAAATTTTGAAGTTTTCTAAAATGTCTAAGAATTCCAAAGCTAAAAGATAACTGAGTTTTGACATGTATAAAGTTTCGTAAATTCCGCGATTTTTGCAGTTTTTATTTATTTCAAAGTTCTAGAGTCCAATAATTCCGAAATTCATACAAACTCACGATTTTAAAGTTTTCAACTACATATTCAGAAGTTTCATGGTTGTAAATTTGGGTAATTTTCAAAGTATCGGAACAAATAGAATAGAAAAATATAGAAATTTCGGGAAACAATTGTCACATTTCATGTGTATTTTCAAAGAATCATCAAATACTTTTCCAAATTTAGATATTCCAGCAATTAATTTTTGTAATGTTGCAATTTTTTTATTTTTTAGCTAGCTTAGATTTTTTCAAGGATTTCGAGATTTATAAAAACCGCTGCAAATTTGAAGAAATTTGCATATTCAATGATTTTCCAATCTTTTTTTTTTTTTGTAAATGAAAAAAAATTCGTCAGGTAACATAACGCCCCCCCCCCCCTCCAAACCACCCAAAATAACAGACAGTCACGTTCGTACTACGAACATGTTAGGGAAACGCATAGGAAGTCACGCATCGCTGGGAATCATTACTCCCAAATTTGGAGTCGACTCCCATGAGTCCTATTTATCAGGGAGTGAATCGCCCTTCGATCGGAACTTCAAAATTCCGAAACATTCAAGCTTCTATACTCGCGCGTGAATGACCGAAAAATTACATATTCACTTAAAAAAAATTCCTGAAATTTAAATATTTCCCACATTCGTACCTTCGCCTGAAACTTCTGTGGACTCGTCGACGATTCTGTGTTCTTCGACATCAGCCGAACTCTCACTGGTATCGCTGATTCCAGAATGCTCGGAGAACTCTTCAGAGCGTCGATAACGGAACTTGAGTTTCTGGTTCTCAAACTTTTTCTCGCCCGTTCTGCTATCATCCTCTTCCATTTCAATTCCATCAGATGAAGCTTCATTCGCATCACTAATTTCAGAATGCTCGGGAAATTCCTCGGAACTTATTTCATGAAACTTCATCTTTTTGTCTTCAAACTTCTTGGTGCTCGTTTTTGTATCTTTTTTCATTTCAAGGTCATCATCTGAAGTTTCGTTTGCATTGCTGTTTTCAGAGTGCTCGGAATGTTTTCGATAAAACTTTTTCTTTTTGTCTTCAAACTTCTTTTTGCTCGTTTTTCCACCACCTGAAGCCTCATTCGCATCGCTTGATTCTGAAAGTTCGGAGAATTCTTTGGAACTTCGACGACGACGGAACTTGGGTTTTTTTTCTCCAAACTTTGTCTTGGTAGTTTCTTTGTCTTCCATTTCGAAGTCATCGGTCGCGTTGCTGGCTTCAGAATTGTCGGAAACTAATTTGGCATTTCGACGACGAAATCTCGGTGCTTCAACTTCGGAATCATCAGAATCTGCGATGATCTGAGTTTTTCGGAAGACCTTACTCAATCTTGCCATGCCAGCGCTCTCTTCAGATGGCGAATCTTCTGCCAAGACGCTGCCCAGACTTGGATGAATAGCTGTCCTTTCGTCTTCGCTTTCGTCGTCTGTAATTTCTGGAGCTGTGGCGTCGAAATCCATGCTGGTGTTTTGGCCTTTCAAACCGCAATCATTCTAAAAAAAAAAGATTATGTAAATATATCAAATTTGTTGTTAGTTGGACACTGGGTAATGTATAATCAACACATGGTATTTTTCGATTTCCCAGTCAATTCGTTTTTTATTATTAAATCTGTCGACGTTTCGATTTCAATTCGAAATCCTTTTCAAGACTTGTATATACAAACAATTTACAGTTGGTTTCAAACAATCAAATTCGTCGATGGATTGAAGATTCAGAAATTACTTACGTGACAATTTTAAGGTAGTATTTTTGTCAATCATGATAATAAAATAACTTTTTTCGTGTAAAAACAATATGGATAAAGAATGTCAGTTCCAACAATAATGTAATTATGTAATCACTGCGTCCTGACAATAATGTTGATACTTCGTGATTATTATTGGATTATTATTTTTTGAATTCTCAACCAAATAATTGAGGAATTTTTCGATGGTAAATTTTTAAAGGGCCGTACTTCAAAATTTCCACTGCGAATAGTGTAGAAAATTCTCTTTTCTGAATCACGAATATCCCCGCAGTATTATCGAACTGTCCCAATACTCCCAATTATATCATCAGAATGAAAATTCACTACCAACGTCAAAAACTTGTCGTTGGAAAATTTGAATTTATAATGACTATCACGAAATCCTGAAAAACCAAAATTTGAACGAAGAAATTAGTATTTTCAACTCAAAAAATTCAATTATTCTAGAATTTAAAATTAGAATCATTATTTATAGAATCCAAAAATTGAAATGCTTAAACAACAAAATATGAAGAAAAAAATGTGCGACTCTCAAATTTAAAAACTGCAAGACTATTAAATTTATAGATTAAAACATTGTATGATCGCACAAATTGAGAAATAATCGATACTTAGGAATTTAAAAACTGAAAAATTTTATAATCACCACGTTTAGTAGCAACTAAAAATTCGATTTTCGCAAAGTAAAAACGGATCAAAATAGAAATTTGATGCTTGGAAAATTTTTTAAATTGTATTTTCAACTCTAAAATGTCAGTTATTTAATATGGATGGATTCTGAAAAAAGTTGAAATTCATATTCTGCAATTTCAGCAAATGAAAATATCAAAAATTGATAGTTTCGTAACTTAGTAACTGTAAAATTTAAATCCAAAAATCAAAATACCCAGACAACAAAAGATGACGATAAAAAATGTGCAACTCAGAAATTTCAAATTTGAAAATTAAAAAATTGAAAAAATTATGAAAGATTACATTTTTGTGGATTTCAAAAATAGAAATAAAAAACTGTGTAATCACGATTTTTAGCAACCAAAAGTTTGATTTAGCAAAGTAAAAATTAAAATACGATCAAAAGAAACAATTTTTACTTCGAAACTAAAAAGTTTATGATTTTTGAATCCAAAATTTTAGTCATTTCCGACAGATTCTTAGAGAAAGACAAAATCGAGACCTTTAAACTTCAGCAAATAAAAAAAATCTTGCAAGTCAGTTAATGAAAATTTGATAGTTAAAATTAACCTAATTAACAAAATAAGTGTACAACTTTACGTTTTCATAATTCCAAGTTCATTTCAAATTTGTATCTTGAAAAATTAAAAAATCTAAAAAAATGTGAAACTATTCAGTACTTCGTAATTTCAAAAATTTCAAAAATAGAAATGAAAAACGTTGTAGTCACTATTTTTAGCAACCCAAAATTCAGTGACTTGACATTGAATTATATGACAATTATTATTATTATTATTATTGTTATTATTATTATTAGACATGTTTAATAATAATAATAATTTGACAAATTACGCATATAATTCAAATTGATCAGAAAATGTATCGATATACTTCAGAATTATTTAAATTTAAAAATTAAGTCAGAAAAGTTATCAGCCTTCAAAATCTAAATTTTGATCTCTTAAATATTTTTATTCCTTATGACTTGCGTGTGTTGTATTTCAAAGCTGTATTTCATTGCATTTAAATCAATTGAAATATTTTGGAAATTATTCAATTATACATTCCCATTTATTATTCAATTACTTTAATTAATATTAATATTATAATGATTAGACATGTGTAATAATATTTATAATTTAACAGGACAATTACGATATTTAATATTTAACATGAAAATTACAATATAATATTATACTCTGCAATTCAAAAAACTTACTTAGTATTTTAATTTCACAATATCACTCAAACTTGACAAACTGTAACAGTACGAAAGAATGCTATCTCAAATTTCAGGAAACGAAAAAATTTTAAAAAGATACAGAATTATAAACTTCAAATTTTGACATAAAACGCACCCTAACGATTTTTTTTATACGCCCTTGCAAAATCTATATTATTCAGAAAACAATTTCAGAGCTCTTGGAAAAATTACCTGTGACCTTGAATGGGAAAAACAAAGATAGAAAAATAAGTCCTTAAATCTTTATTATCATCGAAATTTTACGAAAAACTTCTTACCTGATGAACAAAAAACATTAACTGAGAAAATAATGCTAGATGTCTACTTTATTTAGCTTGTTAATCAAGATAATCAAATAAAGCGTCAACAAAAAAAACAAGAGTTGCGTGCATACACATGTAACAATAATTATAAGTACAAACATGATTTACCCAAGTTAAAATCACCTCAGAGTTTCGGACCCACGATGTGTGATTTTGTCAAAGGAAAACAAATCTTTAGAATGTGGTCTCTACCATTTTAAAATTCGATTTTCGTTACAAAACATTACAAAATGCACTTGAAACGCAAAAACGCGCAATAATAATAAAACAAAAATGTCGACAAGGCGAGTGTGGAAGTTGCGTGGAGTAGGTTTGAAATTCAAACTTTGAATCGTGTAGCGGGCTGAAACACCAATTTTAGTCAATATATATTTAATTTTATTATATTAAATTTCAACCGCCACACACATTTATATTTACAACACACACAAACAAAACTTGAATTTTTTACAGCAGTTTTAATAATTAATTAGCGTTTTCGAGTGATCCGATCTGAATCGAATCCAGAGCAGTTTCTGAGCTGTTCTAGCAGACTTGAGCAGATTTCAGCAGTCATCAACAGCGAAATCTGCTCTGGAAATCTGGAATTCTGGATTCGATCTAGAATCTAGATCGGGTGAATCAGGGTGAATATCGGGTCACTCGAAAACGCTAACTGCAGCTAACTAAGTCATTTTTTTATCAGGTTCTTTCGCTCTCTCTCTTGCTCTTGTTGAAAAAGAAGTCTGCTCATTTCTGCTAAGTCATGTAGATACATGACAACCAAT
>JAPYZK010007413.1:0-10936 GCA_030522785.1 Platygaster equestris
ATTCATATGGGTCATTCTACATCATATTCGAAACTGAAATTTTTATATCCTCGAATTTTTTTGTAGCATTCTTTGGAGCAAAATAATCGACACGTATTTTTGTTTATTTCTCGGGGATAATTTTTTTTTAACTTATACATTTTAGAACTTTTCAAATTCAAAAAAACGGACAATTTTCAATGATCGATCATTAAAAAAGTGATCACGGTAGAAAGAATATCTTTATCATACAAGTTTTCTCATCGTATGAACTTTACATAAAAAAATGAATCGAATTTTCATTATTATTCGACATGAAAAATTTTAAATTGTTCAAAACAAATACGATTTTTTTATAGTCTGACCGTTTTTCCGAAGATTTTTTGGACTAAAAATATTTATGAACGTGTAAGAAAAATTGCGTAAAATTTTAAGAGTGGGCCTATAAATAGTTTTTAAAACATTCGTATTTATACAGAGCGCGGACCACATTTGTCTCCCTTCGCGAGGCGTGCACATGGAGTTTACTGGTCAGCGCTCTGTATAATTTGAAAACGATGTGCAGTCCTACTCTAAAAATTAGACACAATCTTTCTTACACATTATTATTGTACATTTAAATACTAAAAAATCAAAAACATAACATGTCCGACTTTGAAAGAATCGTATTTGTTTATAACAATTGATAATTTTTCATGTTCAATAATGAAAAAAATTCAATTTATATTTCTATAAAAAGTTCATATGAATAGATAACTCGTTATCATGATATTTTTTGTACGGCGATCAGTTTTTCATCAATCGATTGAACATTTTTTTTCATTCCAAAATGTAAAACATTACTACTCAAAAAAAATCAATTCTTGGAAATCAAAAAATATGTGTCGACTATTTTGCTTTAAAAAAGGATTCAAAAAATTTTCGAGAATATTGAAGTTTTACTTTTAAATCTTATATGGAATGACCCATATACATTAACGTATATTTAATTCTGTTACAAATTCCCGTTAAATTCAACAATGTGTCTACAAAAAATCATTCCAAAGCCCTTCGAATCGCTCATATTATTCACGAAAACAAATCTAAAAAAAATTGAACAAATAAAAGTCACGAGTTGAAGAGTTGTGGAATCTTCAAGATACGCGAATTTTGTAGGTATAATATGTTGACGAAATGTCGAAGAGTGTCCATTTGGAAATAAAAGTTTGCGAATTTTGAACTTATAAATGTCCAGCACATTTACGTTTTTTTTTATTTATGTCGATTTTTATTTATCTTTAACAATTATTTCTTCAGAGTTTTTTTAATTTTGAGATATTACATTTATAGTTGCCGAAATTAATACGAACCTGAACCATACATAATGAACTGAAAAATATCTCAAATGTCAACTGTATCTCCCATTTTTACCATTACAAAGTACAAGCCAAAAACCCTAAATGCTCACAAATTCTTAATTTTCACATTAATTATTAATTAGTACGTCTAATATTTCATAAAAATTCTGAAATACAATAAGTATCGAACGAGATGAAATATTTAAGGTTCGTTATTCATGATTACCAAGAAAATAACGAACTCTTATACCTCGCTCCAAAGTTGCGACACGTAATTTTCTGCAATGCTTGTAGTCTGGAAACACTTCACCGAATCTGGTAACTTCACTCCTGTGACGTCCATGGAAGAAAATTTGAAAATCCAAAAGTTTCAAGAGACTGTCAACTGATAAGAAACTTTATTTAAAAGTTTGAACAAATTTTCGAGCGTTCCAAAATATTTTTTCGGCTATTTTCAATTTTTGCACAATTTAATAATTTATGTAAGTTTGAGAAATGTATTAATTTCTCAAAATTCTTCCAACTTTATTTAATACTGGAAATGTTTGTAATATTTTGAAATTTTCGAAAAATATGGAAATATTCGAAGTTTTGGGAATTCACAGATTTTTTGGCTATTTGAACATCTGGGACATTTCAGGAGTTGTGGAAAAATGCCCGAGTATCGCAGCATTTTTTAACAACTTTCAATTTCTCTGGAAATTTTATATTCAGACAATTTTAGAAACTTCTAGATTTTTTGGAAATTCCTAAAGTTTACGAAATTTTTTTAATGCAAAAAATTTAAAAAATCATCCAAATCTCGGAGAAAATGTACATAATTTCGAAGCTTTTCGAAATTTTAAGAATTTCGGCTAATTTCGGCTATAATGACCATGTTTTCCCGGGAATTTGAAAAATTTCGAGAATTCCTAAGAATTTTAGAATTTCTGTGAATGAAAATTTTTCTCCATTTTATAAATGTTTGAAATTTAGAAAATGTAAAAAACTGTCCAAACTTCTTAAAATGCTGAATTTTTTCGGAATTTTTCGAAGTTTCGGACAAATATGGAAATTTCGGGAGTTTTTGGGAATTCCGTGAATTTTGGATATTCTTAGCTATTTTGAAAACCTGTGAAATTATAAAAAATTTGTAAGTTCTTGAGAATTCTAGAATATTTCTAAAATTTAAAATTTCTTCGATAATTCAAAAAATGTGACTAATTTTTGAACTACTACAAAATTTTTTTAATAATAAGAAATTTCACAAATTTTTTAATCGTTCACAACTTTTCAGTTGAATAGAATTTCCGGAATTCTACAGGTTTTTTGAATACATGGAAATTTCACAACTAGCTGAAAATTTCAAGATTCAGGGTATTTCCGGCTGCTTTTACAAATTTGTTTTCTTGTTGCTACGTGCGAAAAATCCTATCTCTCCGCGAGCATATGGTCTGAAAAAAATATTTTCTTATGAACACTATATATTCATTTTCTCAAAAATTGCACCGTGATCACGGTCGAAATGTGAAAAACAATATTCATTATCAAATAAAATAAGATAATTGTTAGTGAGACACAAAATTACCTTTTAATAACTTGGAATGTGATGCGTCGTCGTCGCTCGTCGCTTTTCGTCACTTCACACCGCACTTACACAGGCTTCGTGAGCCTGCCGAACGGAAAAGACCGAAAAAAACGCATACTTTCGGACCTATCATTAAAATCCCGAAGGCTGAAAGACTAAAAAACCGTACCGAGCATGCGCAACGGGCAGCAATCAGACCACTAAATAAAAAGTGGCCTCCGGTTTGGATTTTTGTTCACAAAAGTCCAAAGACCCACTTATGAATAAGTTATTTTTCACTTATCAAATCGTGCAAATCCACTATAACCCAGTGGTTCATCAGTCCACTGAAACAATAAGTAAAAAAAACCACTTATACAGATTCAAAGGTCGAAAGGCCCACTTATTATGAAGTTACAACAACTTATTAGTCAGTGGAATTCCACTGACACGCAGTGATTCGTTATTCCACTAAAATACCCAGTGGTAAAAACCACTGATTCAGATTTAGGGAGTACGTATGTATGTATGTATCTATAGACGCGCGCGCGTGTGGGTGTGTATACGTATGAAAGTACATAGAGACTAGAAAGCAACCGAGCATGCTCAACTGTTTTCAAACTTTTTTCCGCAACGATTCCTCGATTTCAAACAACAACTACTGTATTTTTGGAATTCAAAATTCTCTGAAGTACGATGAGATAACGAACTATTATCGAAACTGGCCTTGTCAACGTAATACTCACAGAATAAATCTGACCGGATTTGTGCAGAAGTTGATAGCGTGAAATATGTCGCCAATGCATAAACAGTTAATAATCTGCTCCTCTGGATTTCCCCCCGAACAACTTGACCCGAAATTTGATCTCTTGTAGGTTAACTTGCCTCCCCTGCAGTTCACATGGAAGTTCTCCTTTCTGGAGATCCTCGCGCATTTTTCTCATAGCGGTATTGATGTTATTTTACGAGGCGACCTTCGTCCATACCTTGGGAACTTAATAGAAGTAGGTCCCGATATGAACTGTTTATCCATTGAACGAATTTAGGTGAGTAATTAAGTTACTAACTTAAAGTCGTGGAAACGAACTGCAAACTGTTATGACCTATCTGAATAGGCCGTCACATTTGGAATCGAGCGCGACGGATCGTCCCGACCCCGAGTGTCCTCTGAAAATATCTAAGGGTGTAGGGAAAACAAGCACTCGAGTTCGCCAATGATAGTTATAGAATTATTCAATGTGTCTAAAATAAATGCTATCACAATAGTGCATACATATATCGGTGAGTGTGGTTAGGTGTATGAATATAAATCTAAAACCTGTGATAGAACTAATAAGATAAGCCAAGGATTCTACTTCTGGCATGTCGCGCTGTTTTGGTAAGATTCTTACAGTTGTGGGGAAGTATTTGATGTTGGATATAGTAAGTCTAGGACTGTACGGGAATTCGAAAGATGGGGGAATTATTGGAGCTCCGATCGAGTATTTGATATTTAGGACCGTGGTCGTCGGCAGGGGGGGGGGGGGGGTTTAAGTGCGAACTTAAGAAAGTCATAAATCTCCAATCCCAAGGGGTTCCTTTCTTTTCTGGAGATTGTTTTGTAGTCCGAGTTGTAGGAGTGGAATAAGGTCGTTTTTGGGGTTTCCCAGAGGTTTTTCCGAAATTCACCTTCCTCGTGGATATGGGCGAAGTTTTACGATGTCCGGTATCATAGCAAACGAATATTGGTATTTGCTACAATGTGTATAAATTCTGGCAGACGTAGGGGGCGCAGTCGAAAGGGTAATCCCCGACAACTGACTGATGTACAGGGCCGCAATCTCGTCTGAGTCCTGGATGTGGTCAAAGGGTTATCCGTCCAATTTTTAATTGGCCCACCGTTATTTCACCCAAATAGCCAAAAGACTCTTTTAAAGACAGCGATATTGTATCAAATATTTTCGTTAACCGTGTTTAGATGTAATGGACACAAACTTCCTGGCCAGATTCTGTGCTTGTTCGCTCACTAAGAGAAAAGGGTCAACGTTAAAGAGCAAGATAAATCAATAAAGTTTTAATTGCTTGTGGAGAAATTTGAACAATTCGTGAAAAATGTGGTTCGACCGGATAACGTGATGATAATATCGAAATTGAACGGTTTTTGATGGAAATATTATTTGTAGGCGGCGAGAACTGAGCTTGAAATAAGAGTTAGATTTTTATCCGCTTACTCGTGATTTGCCGTACCGAAGCGACTCTTTCAGGATGTTTCCTGGTGTGACTCGGAGGTATATCCAAGGGAAAGGGAATATTACACAGTTTCGCTAAGGTGTTTTGGTTCTTGAAGCAAGGCTTCGCTAAGGAACTGTTGTAGACCGAGTCTGACTTTCGGTCCGTCAGACCCGATATTTCTATCCGCGTTTCCGGGCGTAAATCAGTGGGGAAAAAGAGGTCGAAAAAAGGTTAAAAATGAGGAAAAAAGTTCGAAGTCATCAATTTCAAACCCGGCAATCGACGAAGCAACGCGCCGAATCGCGGAAGCATTTATTCGGGCGCTGCACAGTCGTCCGAAATCCAAAATTCCTGGCCAAAATTCAAGAGGTCGATTTTCATTTTTAAAACATAGTAATAGGGGTTTTTTGGGTCGCTTATTCCGGAAATGAACTAAGAAATTAAAAATCAGAGATGGCGGATTTTTTGTGTGAATTTCGATGGTCAGAGCACGATATTAGCTATCCGCTGTTTTTTCAGTTACTAATATTAAAAAATCAAAGAAAAATGCTGGAATTCAAGATGGCGGACACAAAATGGCGGATTTTCCCCAGAAATGATATATGCTTTACAGTGAGCAATGTAATGTTTATAGTTTGTACTGCTACTTCTAAAGGAAAGAACGTTCATATTCATTCTAATGCACCATGAAAATGGTAACAAAATGTATTTATCAGAAAAAATATATTCGAGTACTTATTTCAAGATGATGGATGAACTTATCGCTATCATCGCTATCGTCGTCGTTACTGGCATCATCAACTGGATTTTCGTCGAACATATCTAATTTCTCAAATGGAAGAAGAGCAATCGTCTCTGGATATAAATGTTCGCTCTTTTTAGGTGCTGATTTTCGCAAACTAGAAATTGAACGATCTGATAAAGCAAGGATTCGGGAAAAGATATCTTCCATTTTTTTTCCCTTGAACATCTTCGCGAAAAATGTTCTCGGTAGGGTCTGATATCTTTATTCCTGGACTCCTGGGCTTCTTCAGACAATTGCCCTATTGGCAAAATAGTCGATTTTACAATTTGCGGGACGTGAATCAAAATTATGTGAATTGTGGTCGACATATTATACCACGAATATTTAAATATGAATAATTCCGCTGTTTCGTGGCAGAATTTCTCAAACATGTTTTATTCAATATTGAAACCACTCGATGAGACCTGCGAAATGACATGAAATCTTCTCAATAGTTCGGGATCAAGACCTTATATTCGTGCAGAAACTTCCGAGTGTTTGAAAAAACGACGAGCCGGGTTCCCATCATTTGAATTACCCGTACCTTGTTTCTGGCGATCTATTAATAAGTGCAGCTTATCTTTGAACTATTTTGGAATCATAGCTGTTCGTTTTTCGAGCACTTTTTTACTTTCTTTTTCGCTAGTCCGCCATTGTTCACTATCTTTTTTGTACCCTACGTGCAAAAGACATTCGAAGTAGCGAGTCCAACAGTGCAATGTGGACAAGCCGTATTGCAATGTAGATGCGTCAACAATTCTTTTTTTTTTATTTGTCAAGTTCGTTAAAGTTTTTTGCAGTTGCACCACATGAATAGCAACGAATTGCTGAAGCCGTGAAGATGAAGGGGTTAAATTTTTTCAAACACTGACATCTAACTTTGATTTTCCATAGAAACTACAAAGTTGCATGGAACAAGAGAAGTCAAAAGAACAGAAGAAGCAGAATTGCTTTCGTCTGCGAATTTCTGCTTGTACACTTTTTGGACCGAACTTCCATGAAACTCTCATTATATAATCAGTAACAAGTTTTTGCAAACGTCACCATCCAACCCTTCAGCAGGTTTAATCAAGTAACGATTGCAACTTAACTTGGCCACACGTTTCAGAAACTGTTACATCTTCAGAGTGACAGCGTTTTTCCGCTACTAAAACTGATGGGTAGGGGGGAAAATTTGACAGTTATAAGACTGCACGGTGCTACGAATGTTCTGATACTGAGCCTCAGTTGGTTTCAAATTAATGACTAGGGCCAAAGCGTCATCTGAAGACATTTTTTCAGAGAGTTTTGAGGCTCTTTTGAAAACAGATCTGTACTTACCCGCTCGCGCTGGAGATTTCATAATTACGTCTTCAACCACTTTAGAGGCTGCTACGGCTCTAGCTGAACGTTGACTTATTTCCGCAGCATAGGAGAGCTCTTCAGTGCTATATTCCTTGCGCAGGTTTTCTGTTTTTTTACGTTTCGAACGCTCACTCGATTTAGAAAAGGATGATTCGGGTCTTCCACCGCTGTTTCTAGTCTTCGTGGAATTCGGGACACTCTCGGTCACAGACCCTTGTTTTTGTAGCATAGAAATCTGAAAAAACAAATTTTTAATATTGTTAATTGTTGGTATTGAATCGATAAATAGCTCACTCGAATGGAAAACTTATTTTTTCACTTTCACATATTATTAATACAGTAACAGTGTGATTAAAATGTGTTTATTTTGAATTCAAAGTTCCGTTAAGTCAGAAATACCTTTACCTTAGACCTTGATGTAATTAGCATTAGTATTGGGAATTTTTTTAGAGTGATTTTATTCTTGCTTGACGTCAAGCTGGCGGTACTCATCTTGAAAAAAGTATTATACCTACATGTAATCTATATCATAATTCAGGGTTATTTTAGGGTGGCGATAAAAAATTCAGGGTTATTGCTGTTTTTTCCAAAATCAACTTTTTCGGAGGTACTTCTAGCTTGACGTCAAGTTAGCGATACTCTACTTGAAAAAAGTAATATACCTGCATGTAATCTATATCATAGTTCAGGCTGTTTTTTGGGTAATTTTAGGGTGATGATGAAAAATTCAGGGTTTCTCCCGTTTTTTCAAAAATCAACTTTTTCACTCAGATATACTAGCAACTGACATTTCCAGTTATTGCATCGACTCAGATACATGTAATTATGAATTTGTATCGATTTTGGTGTGAAGTAGTTGGTTTACACAAGAAGGACGGATTTTACTTTTAAAATTCAATGTATTCCGCGAGTAATATAGTGTACGAGTGAAAGCTATTCAAAAAGTTTAATTTCGCGGGGTTCCGATATTCAAGTGCGCACGCACACAATTAGCCGAGCAGTCGCTCTACCGCCTCTATTCTTTCCATGCTTGACCCTGCGGCCTGCACGTGAACGGTGCAATTTTCAAATCTTAGCGCATTGTTTTTGTTGAACGTATGTCCACTCATCTATATATGTTACACTGGATAGGGGATGACATCTTTCTCCAATGCTTTACCGTTACCAGAACTGAAGCCATTTTAACTGCGGCATGTTCTTAAATTTTAGCGCAAAATTTCAAACACGATGTAAGTAGAGCATAAGATTGCATATACATATAGGTATATAAGTATTCATATACATATACATATATGTTATAGATATACATATGTTATCTATATACATATATGTATATATAAACAGTCAGTTGGAAGCCTGTACACAATGACCCCCGTAGATCTGCGTTCATCTCGTTCGCACTCACGGAGTGCGAAAAAAATTAACATAGACCTTCGGGGTTCATTGTGTTGTCTGCATAATCGAATTTAAAAACATACTGCAGTTAACATGGCTTCTATTTCGGTCACGAAAAATGACGTCATCCCCACTCAGTGTAACATATATAGATCTTTGTATAGGTCTTTTCAGGCTTTTTTTGCATGGAAAAATTGAGGAAAGTGAAAAAATGGAAACTCGATAGAAACGTTATAATTGGTTTTTCACTTTCAATTTTGTTTAGTCGGAAAATTTTATATCTCAACGTAATGAAAAAATTATTGACATATGGAAAATTGAAAAGAATTTTACTTCAACTAGAAAATTTGGAAAACTGAAATGACAACAGAAAAACATGATCATAAGAAGAATTTTCGTTCCCAAAAATAAGGAATTCGCCACAATTGAAAAATTTCTTGGATTTTTTCGCCAAGATAATAAATAACTACGAAACCTACGAAATTCAGCCTAATGGAAAATGTTGACAGCTTATTCATCAATCATATGAAATCTTATTTAGCATTTTGTGAAGATCGTCAAAATCGACATGCACTGAAAACTCTTGAAAATAGGAAAATTGCAGCTGTAATTGAGCGAAATTAACAAAGTTCACTTTTGATGTTCAATTCGTGAGTAAATGACGACCTCCCAGAATGTTTATTGTAAAAAAAAGCAACTGAATTTTCTTCAGGGTGCAATAAGAACTTTTTTTCCACTTGCGAAATATGTAAACAGAGTGGCAAAAGTGATTCTTCCACTCTAAAAAGTAATTGATCACCTTGCACACAAAAAACATCTGGAAAACCTGCCAATTTTTACGAATTATAGAAAGAAGTTGTATGCCACAAGTTGAAAAATTGACTAGTTTGAACTGAAAAAATGCATTCTAAGACGCTAAAAATTTTCAAACCTTATTTTTGTTGATCACACTTCAATGAATAGGGAACTGCACAAAACACATTTTTGAGCACTTCCTGCAATGCACTGGGAGAGACTTGGAGTGTAAAAGCCCTGACACTGGTGACCGGCAGTCGCTGGCAGTGAACTGGCAATGGCTTTCACTTTTAAACGCACCCTGACGAGGTGGCGTAAGTTTTCGGGCGTGAACGATTGCGCACAATTTTATTGACACATTGATGGCAGTGGGTGACACTCGGCCGATTTATTCGATTCAGAACGATGTTTTATAACTTTATATTATTATATGACTCGGTTCTTCGAATTGATTCAACGAAATCATGTCTACGAATTTCGATTTATGAAAAATTCCATCCCTAAACGTATTATTATGCCTGTCGAAAAAATTGAATGTGCAATTTTAGTTGGTACATTGGGCAGATAATCCTTTCCAATCGGAAAAACCAATTGGAAATTTTTTCCCAGCAGAACTTGTTCCCAATTACAAACTGTATGGTTACTTTTATCAATAAAAATAGAAAATTCTGGGGAATTTTTTTCAATCAGAAAACTGTGCTCAATATATACTAATTGGAATTTCCAATTGGATCATTCCCAGGGTAATACTCCATTTCCACAAGGCGACCGCCGACTGATTGCTACATGGTTGGATTTCGGTCGCCTCCGTATCGTTAGAAAATTAAACTGCAAACAATATGCATATGCATATTGGGTATGACACTGGGATCAGACACTAGTCAACTTCCAGTATGCTGTTTTCAAAATTTTAAAAGATATGATAGCATCAGTGTGCAATGTGATAGTAGCAAAAAATAGGGCATTGATGGGGACATTATTTTGTTATTCGGAAGATCGTTCTCGACGTTGCTGCTATGATGCATTGAATAAGACATAAGATTCCACGTCAAGTGCTCGTTTTTGATGTTGCTTCGATGACGCTTTTATGTATTGGAGAGAGCATCGTCTTTGGAGGCTAATGAAATGCTCATTAATAACAGACTCGCAAGTTCACTGGTGGTAGCTTTAACATCGATCAAAGATGCGTCGGCATAAGGCTATGTTATTTTAGCATATCCTTGCGTAAACGCGATGAGAATCTTAGTGTACAATGATTAGTGCATCGTTAGTCAGCCGAAAGAATCACTCCACTCTAAAAATGCAATAATGTATGGATGTTTGACACATATTGTTGTCGCAATCATGAGTGCCCGGAGAGTGTGTCAAACATTTGCTATCGGGGATGTTCAAAACTCCTATGAACGGCGGAAAATTTCGTTAAGTCGAAAAAATTTTCGACTGATTGATGTAGATATATTCTGTAGAAAAAAACTGATTTATGATTAATTTATGTACTCATCGATAATATCATAAATGTTATTTTTGAATATCAATATTCATACA
>JAPYZK010007416.1:0-10227 GCA_030522785.1 Platygaster equestris
ATGCGGAATTCCCAGAACTTCAAAAATGTCGAAACTTGATAATTTTTCATCTTTAAAAGTCTTCAAAACTTCCAAGTTCTTGAAAATTCTCGAAAACTTCAAAATTCCGACGTTTGAAAAACTTCTCAAATTTTGAAAATTCTGAGCTTCATAACTCCAAAATATTCGAACACTTCAAAACTTGCGAAATTTACAGATCTGTAACAATGTCAAAACTTGATAATTTTCAATCTCAAAAATTCTAAATTTTCAAAGTTTTTGAACATTCTTAAGAAATTCAAAATTCCAACATTTCAAAAACTCGTTAAGTTTCCAACATTTCCAAAACTACCGAACTTCATAATTCTTCCAAAATTCAAATTACCAAAGCTTTACAAGTTCATAACTTCATTACTACGAAATTTCAAAGTTCGACAATTTCAAAAATTTCGAAATTTCTAGACTTAAAAACTGCAAAATACTTGAAAATTTCGAAAATTGCAAAATTTCCAGACCTTATCGAAAAACCTGGAGTTTTGACCTTTCAAAATGTCAAAAATCAATAATTTTCGATCTTGAATCGCTCCCCGGGAAAAATCTGTTCATCTTGAGTGTTGGTTTGACCGAAGTGGCACTATTTTGGATCGAATTCACACTTGATAATTTTTCGAGGACTTAAATTGACGCCAATCTGAAAAGTTTACCTCTTCGAGAAAAGTTTCAGTTTGCACGGGTTCGTGTTTTCTCCCTGCGACAGGAGGGGGTGAATTACACCTTAGATTTCTTTGAGACTGAGCTCGTTTTCGTGCCAACTGCTTCCTCCTACTTTCCACCTGCTTTGCTGTTTGCTCTGCATCGATCTGTTTAAGTACGAAGTTTGTACTTTTACATTAATAATTCTAAATGTAGGATAGTGGGGTGAGAAATTTCAGTACTGCAGTGGCTGCAGAGAACACATTAAATAAGAATAAATTCATAATAATAATGAATAGGGAAAATTGTAGCTTTCGATTGGCTAATTTTTTTAACTATTTTCCAGGAGAAGTGAAAAACGTTTATTAAGTGTAATTTCAAAATTATGTACATAGAAAAACTTGGAAAATGAGAGCTGGTAAGTTTCAGAATTCGATTTGAAATTTGAGAAATTTTTTATTGATATATTTCGAAGTACAGATTTGAACTGAAAACGGAAAATATATTTAAGTATGACGACTTCTAAAGAAGATATTTCGAGATATTAAAGAATTTTTGAATTAAAATATGAAGATTGCTTATAAATTTTGATGAAATTTCAAATTGGATGGTTGAAAGTTCTCAAAATTTCCAAATATTGACAACCTTCGAATGAAAATTCGAAGATTCAAGAAATATGTCAAGTCCAAATTAAAAAACTGTCAAATTACTATGAAAAGACACGATTCTGAAAGACTTAAATTTTTCCAAGTGACAGCGCAAATTAAAGTGTTCGAAAAATCAATTGATTTCGAAAAGCAAACCACATGGAAAATTTCTGGTCCCATAAACTCCAATTTAAAAATAAACTAGGAGACTTTAAAGTTCAGAAACTTTAATATTTATTGATTTTAACCCAGATGAAAATACATTCATTTAAATAAATATTGTGTAACTTAATTAATGCATTAACTCACCAGTGATGGAGCTGACGCGTATGTGCTTCCCCTTATAACCCGTCGATCGTACATGTTCCCATGGAAAGCAGGTTGAACACTGAAACCGAAAACATAATTCACCACGTAGCAAAAAACATCAAATATTTTCAAAAAACTGCAACCAAACAGCAGAATTAATGGCATCTAAAAACGCACTCATAAAATCTCGCATTTTAATTACAGAAAATCTGCCAAATTATAATATTTCTATTATAGCCAATGTGAATAATTTCCGAAACCTCGCATTCATTTAATAGATTAATTTACACCCGTCATAAATGATAGTCTAATTTTATTATCCATGAAAATTGATGCGATGTCAGTTTAACGTGCAGAAAACTAAAACACACCGTGTATTTTTGCATTTTTTCTCGTAGATGGTAGAAAATGTTTTTTTTGTCCGTATCGTAAAAATTATTGATAGATTTTTGAGTATAATTTTTGTGATAATCCAATCGGACCTGTCGCGATTTATTATTGCATGCAACTGGGCTGAGAAAAAAATCTAGTACTTTGTGCTAGAAAATATGTTAGTTTTTATGTATAAGTCTTATAGTTGAATAAATTATTTCATAGTGAATGTTTAAAATTTTGTCAGTCTTAAGAAATTTTATAGTTTACCAAAGAAATAATGCGCAATTTATATCAGGGATGGATGAGATACTATTCCTCTCTCCCTCTCGCCAAACGACTGCTCTTGTAAGTGAGAGAAAGACAGTTGCGTAACTTCCCATTTCTAATTTATATTTATGCAGATACTGTGTATTTATGCATTTATATTCCAAAAAGTAACAAAACTAGTTATTATTTAGTCTCTTTTTATTAGACTGCTATTTTTATACTATAATATTATCAATTGGCATGTATAGTAACTGTAGAAAAAAAATTAGAAGATGGTGCTATAATACGGGAAAAATTAATAGAATAATGTATTAATTCCTGTACTATAATTTCTACTATGCGAAGCGCAAAAATTTCTAGGTTTTTTTTCTCAGCGTGATCAATTTTCTGCAGCAAACGCAAAAAAGCGATACGGTATTGTGTGTTACCCCCTATCACGTCGAGTATTCACGTCTGCCATCGGTTCCAATTTTTTCGGCAACGCCCTTGGCGTCCGCGAAAATTGGCTAAACAGAAATTTTCTGCAATTTTCACTTGATCTTTTTACAATTTTTTCGCTCGATATTTAATCAATATTGCTTAATATACATATTTTAAGTAGACGAAGAATTTTCTGTGGGAAAACGGTGAGAGATCACTGACAGACAGATTTCAAATTTTCTTCATTATTTCTGAACTTTTTGTTCAAAAATCTCTCTCCAAGAATTTGAAATTCTCATGAGTTCCAGAAATAATACCGAAAACGCAAAACATTTCATTTTCATGTACTTCCGTCTATAAAAATTTCAAATTCTGGAAAAAATTCCTCTATTCGGTAATTTGATTCGATTTTAGATTTATTCTGAGCTGGAATTGAATGATTCCGTGCAATAACCGGTTGCGCGCTCGAAAAAATGTAGTACGCAACCGATTATTGCACGGAGCTGTTGAACTGATTTATTTTCGCATTTCAATTCCCTAAAGTTTTAAATTTTGGTAGGAACGTTATCACTTCAGTTACATTTTATTCCACGTTTGTAATCATTTTTCACGTACTTTAATAATGCAATGTTAGTTTCGAAAAAAAAGAACAAACAAACAAACAAACAACAATTTGTCCACAATGAACTATATAAATTTATTCATTTCCTCGCAATTCTCATTCTCTCGCATTATCAATTCTCCCAAAACTACAGAACAGTCTGCTAATTTTCCATTACAAAACATAGCACGGCCCCCCTTTTAAAAATTCTGCAGTTACGCCCTTGCTTCGGACTTCGGACTTCGGCCATCTTGGGTCTTTCCCGCGCCAAGTTCGGGCGCCTTCGTCTCGGCACTCGAGTGAGCGCGACTCACTCGCGTCGACGGTTGGTGACGGTTGGGCAGTGTGGGCACAGTCGTACATGTCACACCGGCCCTCTCGACCCCCGCGTCGCGCGCCCCATAATCGTGTATTTTACGCGAGTTTCCCCAACGAAAGTGACCCATTCACCGGGAAAACACGTTTCCGAAAATGATACATAAATAGCTTTTTCATTTGGGCCATTGGATACCTACCCGGGTAGGTACCCTTCCCGCGGGAAATTTAAAATTTTTTATACAGGGTGTATATGCAGTTTATTTATAGTATGACATGATAATCAATTAAATTAACTGTACATACACCCTATATAAGGGATTTTAAATTTCCCGCGCGAGGGGTACCTACCCGGGTAGATATCCAATGGTTAGAATTAGAAAAAAGGTTGAAGACAAATTGTCATAGGATGCTTTTGAATTCGGAAAATAATCAAATTACTTTCCGATTTCAAAATTAATTTGATTATTTAGACTTTCAAAATCAATTTTATTGCCTCCAAATTTCGACGAAAACGACGAAAAAAATTCTGCCTCAGATTTATGTTGGTATCACTGAACCTTACATTTCTTCGAGTGAAGATTCACTCAATTTGAGGGAAAATTTTGCAAATCAAGATTGAGTAGGACCTCTGCTCAAAAAAAGTGAAATTTCGCTCTTTTTACAATGACATTTCACTCAACGGAATTATTTGAATTTCACTATGTTTTTTGGAGTGAATTATCAATAGACCATTTCACGTAAGGAAAAAATTTTGCGCATGCGCCATTCAATGCGGGCAACGTACTATGCGAGAGCATAGGAAAGTGCATGTTTTTTACATATAAATTGAAAATAAAGCCAGTGCAAATTGCAAATTTACTGAAAAACAAAATCTAATGAA
This sequence comes from Platygaster equestris, assembly GCA_030522785.1. Classification (NCBI taxonomy): domain Eukaryota; kingdom Metazoa; phylum Arthropoda; class Insecta; order Hymenoptera; family Platygastridae; genus Platygaster; species Platygaster equestris. Next base: position 4,490 of record JAPYZK010007416.1, read on the forward strand.
TTTTAGGAAATTTTAAAGAATTTTGTGTCAGTTAATTCGGAATTAAATTTTTAATTCCGAATTGGAAGACACGGATTTGTTTACAATATTCATAAGTTTTTATTTTTCAGTGAATTTGCCGATCGCATTGGTTTTATTTTCGATTTATCTGTAAAAAATACGCACTTTCCTATGCTCTCCCATAGTATGTTGCCCTCATTTCTGCATGCCCAGAACTTATTTTTCCTTGCATGAAATGGTCTGTTGGAGTTGAAATTTCACTCAAGTTTGATTCGCAGGATTTTCACTCAAAGAAATTTACGGAGTGTATTCAAGATTTGTGCTAATTATGAGACACCCTGATCATGCATAAATTCCCATTACATAATAAGACTAGAAATAATTACATAAAACTAGTCATAATATGACCGTATATTATTCGTATGCATATTATACATGTGACCGAATATTATACGGTCACAAGCAATTGAAATTTCAAAAAGTCTTCGAATGCAACAAGCAAATGCGAGCACATCCAAATTTCCATAATTCCTCACTCATGGATTATGGTTGATATCCCAGTAATCCTCAACTTGACAAGAAAATGACTCAGGAACTTTTCTGAAGTTCACAATAAATCCAACATTCACCCCGAAACACCCAGCACACACCCAAAACCGTTAAAAAACTGTACACCTCCGCCAAAATCGCGAAACCTCACCCCCTCCGAAACTTACGTCTGCGAATAATTCGATTTCCCGACTCTCCGAGTGCTTCCGTCAGCGGAAGAATCGCTCGTTACGAAAGAAGCTTTCGAAGGGCAATACGAAAAATCCACCGTCGCTTTAAGGGCCATCGGGCACCGCGCGTGGTGGCTGTGATGCCGCACTTCCGGTCTTTTATTGAGGGACATCATATGCCTGAATCGCGATCTGCATGTGACTTCGTTTTCCTCGTTTTCGGCGCCTATTCTGAAGCCACAAGTCAGGCCCAAAAGTGCGGCGACTTCCGGGGGTGGCATCAGGAATTCTCCCGTTTTTACGGTGGTTACGAAAGGCTTTGGATGAACTACGTGATTCGATTTCCAATTTTTGTTTTCAGCCTCTTCCTCTTGTTCTTGAATTTTTTTAAGTTTCGCGTTTAGGACTTCGTTGAAGTCTTCGGTGGAGAGGACCATGGAGGATTTCGTCGAGTGCTCCGAGCATTTGTCGTCGTCTTTGAGGCTACCGTGGCTTTTGCTGAGTTTTGTTTTTATGGGGTTCGTTTGGTGGCTCTGGAACACAGAGAGAGATCGAAGTGTGAAAAAGAGCTTCTGTCAGTTCTGTCATCGGAGGCGGAGGCAGAGGGGGGTTTTTGGGGTTGAAACCCCTCCCGAAATTTGAAAAAGTTTGATTTTTTTCGTAAGTATAATGAGTAAGGATTTAAAAATGGAAAAAATGTGTGCTTTGAAATCTCGAAGATTCGATGTTTTAATCTGTCAAATTTTTGTAAAACTATAATATGTGAATTTAGAAAATTAGAAACTTAAAAATCTCGATTTTTAAATGATTTTCGAAAATTTTGAATCGTCCGTAACTTCCGGAAATAATGAAGTTTTTGAGAATTTAAAGTTTTGGAATTTTGTATAATACTTCAAGTTTAATTAATTTTCGAAAAAACCGAAAAATTCGGATATTTTTAAAAATTTCGGAGATTACGAAAATTTATCCATTTTTAAAAAATTATACAATTTTTGTTATTCCGAAAAACTTGAAACTATGTCAAAATTTGAGATTTCAGACTTTATAACAATGTTAGTGATTTTAAGAATGATAGTAATTTTCAACATTTTAAATATTCTGTAAACTTCGAAAATTTTTGAAGATTTTTCAAATTATAGGAATTTCGAAAACTTGAGAATTTTATAAAGAATCTGATAACCCTGAAAAATTGGAGCATTTCGAAAATTTTGAGAACTTGTATAATTTTGCAGTCTGAAAATTTCAAACTCATAAAATTTTCGGAAATTCAGAGAATTTCGAATATTTTTATAATTCCGAACATTTTGTATATATTAAAAGGTTTGATTATTCCGAAAAATACGAAAATTTCCCATAATTTTGGAAGTTTCGAGAATTTGGGAAATTTCACAAATTACGAGAATACAACAAATTTCAGGAATTTTGAAAATTGAATAAATTCCGAAAACTTCGAGAATTTTGAAGATTTCGAAAATTCTTGAAATTTCTGAAACTTCAGAATTTTATCTAGAATCCGATAATGCTGAAAAATCAGAGCATTTCGAAAATTGTAAGTACTTGTACAATTTTGTGAAGTCAGAAAATGCCTAAAATTCAAAAATTTTTGAAAATTCAGAGAATTCCGAATTTTCATAGAATTTCAAATATTTCGTATATATTCAAAGATTTGAGTATTCCAAAACATTCGAAAATTTCCAATAATTTTGGAAGTTCTAAGAATTTGGGAAATTTCAAAAATTACGATAATATGACAAGTTTCAAGAATTTTGAAAATTTCATAAATTCCGAAAAATTCGGTAATTATAACGATTTCGCAAATTATTCAAATTTCTGAAACTTTAGAATTTCATGAAGAATCCGATAATCCTGAAGAATCGGAGCACTTCGGAAATTTTGAGAACTTGTACAACTTTGTGAAGTAAAAAAATTCCTAAAATTAAAGAATATCCAAAAATTCAGAGAATTTCGAATTTTCATACAATTTTAAACATTTCGTACATATTAAAATGTTTAAGTATTCCAAAAAATTCCAATAATTTCGGAAATTACCAGAATTTAAAAATTTTCAGAAACTACAAAAAATTAAAGGTTCCATAAATTCTGAAAACGACGAGAATTTCAAAAATTGCAGGAATTCCAAAAATCACGAAAATTCCCAAAACTCCAGGAACTAACTCAAAAACTAGGAAACATTTTTTTCTGAAAACCCCTCCCGAAAATATTTTCTGCGTTCACCCCTGCCTGTCACGTACGTCCTCTTCCAGTTGTCAAACGACATCCCGAAAATATTTTCTGCGTTCACCCCTGCCTGTCACGTACGTCCTCTTCCAGTTGTCAAACGACAGGAATCCGAAAAACCTCACCTGCAAATTCGACATGAACAAATGGTCATTCGACCTGCAGAGCCTTCTTCGACTGGTGACCTCGTTCCTGGCGTTCTCGCTGTAAACCGTGATCGTCGTCTTGACAGATTCATCGTCGCAGTCGCTCGTATCCTTCTCTATGTGCAGAATGGGAAGACCAATGTTGCCGAGGGTGCTTTTGTCGATGATCGTGAAAGCCGGCTGGTGCTTTTCGTGGTCGAAGGACAGTTGGGCCATCGGTGGTAGGGTCGAAATTCCGGTGGGCATGGTTCCTCGTTGGCGAATCAAGGTTTGGATCGCATCGGGATCGTCAATTCCGAGTTCTCAGGGAGCCTCATAATTTTCGGGCCGGGACGTTCGTCCTTGAGGATATGGTTCGAAGGGCGCTTTCGCGGTTCGCTCGGAATCGAAGTGCATGCATTTGCAATGTCGCGTGACTTTGACGTTCTCAAACACGTGGACGAGGAATTTTGCCGAGAATCGATGAGGCGCGAATGGGGGTTTTTGTGCGCTGGGAATTCATAATCGATGCCGCGGATGATGGTTGTTGATTGTTCGGGTTATCGGGGGCCTTTTCGGAATTTTTGAGTTTTTGTTCGTGATTTATCTCATTCTGAATGAGTTGAATTGGACTTTTTCGTAGTGAAATTTGGGCTATCTGTCTATTTTGTGTGACTAGTGGGAAAAGGAGAAGGAAATTGCTGTAACACGCAGTGGAATATTCTCTGTCGACCAATAGTCGCACATAATACTTTATTCAACAACCACGAGGAAATGTGATTTCTGTTGATTGACGATGTTCATTGACGCAACAATCGCCCTTAGAGCGTTGCTACGTACTTTGGGGATGTAAAAACTAATTATCCCTTTCGTTGCTTTGATTTTCATCTCATTTTCATTTCATTTTTGTAAACAACAACAAAAACATTGCAGCAATACACAGTTTTGTAATTTTGAGGCTAGGGTTGGGGAGTTTGACGTTTCGATATATGTCGAGTCGCTCTTTCCATTATCCGTTCGTAAACGGTCGCTAAACTGAGCGTGAGTGAGTAAGTAGCTATATGTCGTTAAGACGAGCGTGGGCGAAGAGCTTATTCGCCCACTAGAGGGCGAACGAGCAGGGCCCCGAAATTACATATTCCTCGCGGGCGTTGAATAAAGATATTAGTAGTAAGTAGTAAAAAGTAGTATTTCATATTAGTAGTAAGTAGGAAAAAAACGAATATCATTACGTAAGTACGAATTATTGAAGATAAATTCCAAAGGCATCTGTTGAACTTTGTTATCTTTTTGCAATCAGTTCCAAACGCCCAAAGTCGCTTGTTAAATATTCCCTGCGCGTGCAACAAATCCAACAAAACCGATAAAATGATAGACTGAAAGTGAGAATGACAATCTCGAAATTTGTTTACTTTATTAACAAACTTACCACAAAAAACAGACCATCTCGATACCACCAAGCCTTGGCAACTCTGTTTCCTCATGTATTAGGTCGATGAAGTTTTCAAGTTTCGTTTTTAGCAAGAAAAAAGCATAAATGTGAGTGGAACGATTGAATATTGCATGAGTCTTTACGCTCAAGAGTAGACAAAGTAGTGAAAAAGTGCAAGGAACGGAACTTTATGTATGAGCAATTTGCTCGGATAAGTTTTTGTGATTGGCTCGGAATAGTTGAATGATTTTATTTAATTGAAGTTAGTTTGTCTATAGGATAAGTTGGAAATAGAATTGTTTAAAAACAGGTTTTAATTTGTTGGTCGCTTTTCCATTGAGTAATGTCATGTGCTGGTATAATTATGTTAGCAGTGTTCTTCTGGTGTCAGAGTTTGAAATTGCATGCAAGCATGATAGATGGTCTTGTTTTTTGTGACTACTAGAAGGTTTTGTGTGGAAGTGACATGTTTGTTTTTTTTAGAGGCTAAAATGTTGACAAACATTGATATTTTAAAATTTTTGACAGACAAAATTTTCGGGAGGGGTTTTCAAAAAAAATGTTTCATCATTTTTCGAAATTCTTGGAATTTGTGAAATTTTCGTGATTTTTGCAATTTCTAAAACTTGCAATGTTTACGTAATAGTTTTTGAAATTTTCCAAATTCTCGAAACTTTGAGAATTTTTGGATTTTTCCGGATTTTTCGGAATACTCAAGCCTTTGAATAGATATGAAACATTTAAATACTAAAAATATTCTAAATGCTCTGAATTTTCGGAAATTTTATAATTTTGGCGTTTCTGGTCGTCAAATTTTGTAGAATGCTCCGATTTTCCAGGATTCTTAGATTCTTTATACAACTTTGAAGTTTAATAAATTTTAATAATTTGAGAAATTTTTGAAATTCTCAACGTTTTTGAATATAATATTTCAAAATTACTGCAATTTTTGAAATCACTAAGATTTTTGGAATTTATTAATTCTTAAAATTTGACACATTCATAAGTTTTTCGGGATTATGAAAGTTTTATAATTTTTTGCGAAATGATATACTTTCAGAATTTTTCTAAATTTCCGAATTTTTCCGTTTTTTCGAGTTACTTGAACTTTCGAAAATTGACGACATTTCTGGAATTACATACGAAAAATTTCAAAACATTACTTTTTCGGAAAATTTCATCATTTTTGGAAGTTAGGGACGATTCAAAATTTTCAAAATTTTC
>JAPYZK010007417.1:0-13246 GCA_030522785.1 Platygaster equestris
GTCAAAAGAAATATGGTGCAAACTTTCTAAAAAAGCTTCGTCCATGCATACATATATTTTTCATGATTCATATTCTCATTTGCCGAAAGTGGAGCAAAATAATGTATCTCCTAGAGCAATAAATTTCTGATGTTATAGACAGCAATTTTCAGATTGAAATCTTTGATTTTTCTGTCTGTGGATGAAAATAAATTATTTATGGTATTAAAATATTCTAGTTACAGAAAAATCGATTCATGAAAACAAACGTTTTTATATACGAAGTTTTTCGAAGTCATTTTTAATTAGGATAAAATTTAGTAATACTAACGTTTTTACTTCAATTTTGAATATTTTCAAAAATTATAAGCAATTATTTCAAAATTAAATAAAATTAACGACAATTAAAACAATATGAACATACTGAAGAAATAAACTCTCAAAATTTAGAATTTTGTTTTCTAAAAATTTTGACAAGGTCGAAATATCAAACTTCCACGATTGATTACAAATTCAAAATTCGGAAACTATGAAAAATATATCTTCCGAAATAACTGTAAAAATTCAGAGCTAAAGTAAAAAATTGTCCCCATCAAAAACGACACCCACAAATTAGGAAAAACCATCGATTGTCTGAAAAACTCCACATTTCGCCCACTTGTAAAATTCGTAAAATTTCCAATATTCCCAAAAGTTAATTTTTCACTGCACAGCCAAAAAAAATTGTGGAGCCATAAAATTCCAAAAACCATGAAATCCTTAAACATCTCAATTTACTGCATCCAAAATTCCACACTTGTCGCATCAATACTCACAAACTCAAAAAAACGAAACTGCTCAGTTTCTCTAAACGCGATTTCCAAAATTCCGAAAAGGCCTGTAAACCGATCGTTTGGTCATACCGGAGGGGGGAACTCTTCGTCGCGGAAATTTAATATAAACGTGTACAAAATTAATGGTTTTTGATCAGCGAATTCAGAGAGCGGACGATATTCTGACGGTGCCGGGATATGTACTGTAAGTACACCAGCAACGTGCTCCGCGTATTTTTAACGGCTGACCACTCAATACCACTGACCACCCACTGGCGCATGCCTAACGCAACTGAAGAACTATAACCCCCCTTCAACGTTCAAGAAACTCGATTCATCCCTTATTACAATTCACCGAGATAAAATCGACCGGTAGTACGTTAAAAAAAGCCTCAATGACGTTATCGTTGATAATAATATACTATTAGTTAATTTTATGAGTCTTGTCAAATATTTTCAGAAATTTTAGGAAACATCGCGAAAGTTTATGGATTTAAATTATGTTAATATTACTGCGAGGGGCGATTCACTCTCCGATAAATGGGAGTCATGGGAGTCGAACTCCCACATGACTCCCAATTTGGGAGTCATGATTCCCGAGTTGGGAGTCATCATTCCCAACGATGTTAAACTTTGAAAGTGCCAAAACTCAATTACCTGTAATTTTTGACATTCTCAGGAACTTCAAACTTCTTGGACATTTTTGAAAAATTCGAAATTCCAACATTCTTGAAAATTACAACATTTCCTAAACTTCAAACTTCGGTACTTTGTAATTCCTCAAAACTTCGCAATTCCATTATAGTCCGAATTTTCCGAAGCTTTAAAGGTTTTGAAATTTTTTAAATTTCAAAACTTTACAACTTCGGAACTTCAAAATCTTGAAATGTTAACAGTTTTGGAATTTCTTTGCTTTAGAACTTCGAAATGCTCAAAATTATGCGGAATTCCCAGAACTTCAGAAATGTCGGAACTTGGTCATTTTTCATCTTTGAAATTCTTCAAAACTTCCAAGTTTTTGAAAATTTTCGAAAACTTCAAAATTCCGACGTTTGAAAAACTTCTACTATTTTGAAAATTCTAGGCTTCATAAATTCAAAATATTTCGAGCACTTCAAAACTTGGGAAATTTCCAGAACTGTAAAAAAGTCAAACTTGATAAATTATCAAACTTAAAATTCCGAAATTTCAAAGTTTTTTAACATTTTCAAAGCATTCAAAATTCCAACATATTTCGAAAACTTGTAAAATTTCCGAAACTTCAAAAACTTCAGAACTCCACAATTCTTCGAAAATTAAAAATTCCAAAGCTTTATAAGTTCCAAAACTTCATTATTTCAAAATTTCAAAAACTGTGAAATTTCTAGACTTAAAAACTTCAAAATACGTACGAACTTCAAAAATTGCATAATTTCCAGAACTTATTTCAAAACCTTTTAATTTCCAGAACTGTAAAGATGTCAAAACTTGATAATTTTGAATCTTAAAAATTCTAAAATTTCAATTTCATTAATCGATTATTCAGAACTTTCATTAATCAATTAATTCTAATTAATCGATTTATTTCACAGCCCTGACTCTGAGTGAAAAACGAAAAAAGAGACAGTGTAATTTTTTTAAAGTTCAGAGCATTTTTTTCTTACCGATGAAACGATAAAATGACCATTTTCGGTCGTTCCCCTCGTAAAATAGAGTTGATTTTCGCAGGTGCCCGATTCGTTATCACGGACATTCAACTTTTTGCGGATTTGGCGATTGTATCACGCGAGACATTTGAAATAAGCGCAGCGGCCGCGGTTGACAAGTTTTCCGCGACTGCGGCTTTTTGCGGAAAAACATTGGCAATGGTAGATCTCATTTTAATACGAAGGTAGGGCGTAAGTACGATGCTAAGTGCGTGATAAGAAGGGTCGGCGTGCCCGGCCGGACGTGATATACTAAGACACACGCGACGTTTTTCAGAGATCTGAATAGCAGATTTTATCGATTTATATAAACTTCTGCGTACGTAGGTATTCGTGCTTTATGCCAGAAAAACTGAGGGAGATTATTGTTGAGGAATGTATGCGGGTCGGTGAATTATTGATGGATTGTTGTTTTTTTAAATATTTTTGTGTATTTTGGTGTACTTATTTGTGATGTAATAGTATTCTTTGCATGCTAAAAAATAATTATTATCTTTCAAGTATGGACACTTTCGAAATTTGTCTTACAATTATTTTTAATTTATGTTAGGGATGAGAAGTTACGCAACTGTCTTTCTCGCACTCACGAGAGCAGTCGTTTGATAAGAGAGAGAGAGAGAGAGAGAGAGAAATTGTTTCACCCCCCGGCCAAATATTTGAAATTTTGAAGTTTTGCTTTCCGTACAAGACGAGAAATATGTGAAAACCGCGAAGTATAATGTGTATTAATAAAATATCAAAAATGATAGGAGCTCAAAACTTCAAAAGTTGAAATATTACAAAATAAAAAGTTTTTTTTTCCATCTCTGAGAAGTTTCAATTTCTTTCAAAATACATCTATTGAAGAAAAAACATCAATATTCCCACAATAATAATAAACATACACAATAATATCATTTGTATGCTAAATAATGATGAATTTGAAGGCAGAATTTTCGGAAATTTCATAATTTTTGGCATTTCTGGACTTGATAAAATTTTACAAGTTCTCAAAGTTTTCGAATTGCTCTGATTTTTTAGGGTTCTCAGATTCTTCGTACAACTTTAAAGTTTTATGAATTCCAATAATTTGCGAAATCTTTAAAATTCTCAAAGTTTTTAAAACTGAAATTCCGAAATTACTGTAATTTTTGGAATCACGAAAATTGTTGGAATTTATAGATTCTCACATTTTGACACATTCACAAGTTTTCCGGAATGACAAAAGTTTTATAATTTCTCGTGAATTGATGAACTTTCGTAATCGTAGAAAATTTTTTAAATTTCCGAATTTTTCGATTTTTTCGAATTACTTGAACTTTAAAAAATTGACGAAATTTCTAGGATTACATATGAAAAATTTCAAAACATTAAATTTTTAAAAATTCCATCATTTTTTGAAGTTACGGACTATTCAAAATTTTCAAAATTTTGCGTTAGAAGTTGTCACTTTTGAGTTGATAATTCTCTAAATTCACATTTTATAATCTTACAAAAATTTGGAAATTTGAAGTATTGAATCTTTAAGATTTCAAACCACACATTTTTCCATGTTCAAATTTCTACTCATTCCTCTCACAAAAACAATCAATCTTTTTCAAATTTCGGGAGGGGTCTCAACCCCTAAAACCCCCTCCCCCTGTGTTCGCCCCTGATTAAAGGTTATTATTATTCGAGTATTAACACTTTTGAAATTTGCCTTAAAATCATTTTTATTTTTAAACATTGGGGATAGGAAGTTACGCAACTGTCTTCCTCGCACTTACGAGAGCAGTCGTTTGGTCGGAGAAAGAGAGCAATAGTGTCTCTCACCCCTGTCAAATATTTCAAATTTCAAAATTTTTTTCTACGGATCACCTTTTTATCTAAGCCAAAAAATGTCTGAGAAATTTGAAATTTGAAAATATGAAATGAATTATATATTAATAAACTCTTAAAGACGAGATACTTAATAACTTCGAAAGTTACCCAATTACGAAACAAAAGTAATTAAAGATCGTTTCTAATAGACCTCGACTGAAGAAAAAACATCAATATTCCTAAAATCATGACAAACGTACACTAATAATAACCATAATACTAATAACACTAATAATACCAACAATACTAATAACACTAATAATACTAATATTACTAATAGCACTAATAACCATACATACCTAGTATACAATACAAATTCGCAAATAAATATCAAAAACCACCAACTAAAAGCAGCATAGCACAAGAAAATCACTCATTCTCCAAAATAAATTGTACTCACACAGTTGGATTCCGATATTTTTTATACAAATGCGGAATCGGTCGTGGGCTCCTCAGAGAGTTGAAATTTTTGCATTGTATATTACTTTCCGAAGGCAATTTGTACAATTGGATCCCCCTATTGCACAAGTCACACTGCTGGCTTGTTTTTGTTGCCATTTTTCATTCAATCACGGCACTAGCGTTTTCCTGTTACTTAATTCGAAACACTTTTCACTTGGGTCACACTTTTTTGGAGGAAATACGAATCATTTTGCAAGCGAATCCCAATTTTTTGAGAACTGCATTTTCATGCTCAATGCTCGACATCGGGAAGCAATAATGATTTCGACTGGTTTCGATCAGAGCGAATATAACATCACGAGGTTTCTATGGAAACCTAACAAATTGTCTCAAATGTCGATATCTTCGAGTGTGTTTATCCACACGGAAACTTCACTTTGACATATGATAGTTAATTATGCCGATTTATTATTCATGTTTCAATTTCTTAGAACGCGATGTTATAGGGCAAGATGATGAGTTTTGAAAATTTCATGTACCTTAAGTTACAATAGATGAAAATTGAAAAAAAAAATTGATATCGGATTCGAGGGCAAAAACAGGGGCTGTTAGGCTTTCCCTGCGAGATTGATTATAAGTGGTCAAATTTATACTCTTGAGTAAAATGAGTCTATGAGTTTTGAGTATTCAAAATAAATAGTTATTCTCTAACAAATCACTGCCGAGGTTAGTCCTTTTTTATTATAATTATTTTTAGTCATATTTCGACTAATTCAGATCAATCAATTCTTTCGAGTAACTTTTGGCATACTTAGTGAACCATTTAGGTGAGGTAAAAGTGAGCTCATAGAAGAAATTCCTTTTTGTTTACAAAGTTTCGGAATTGTATTTACCGTCGTTTTTTTTGTCGATGTTTTTTTGAGTCTTCTAGAAGACTTTTTGGAAAATTCAGAAATTTCTAAGAACTCTGAAAATTTTGTGAATTTCAACAATTACTCAATTTTTAGTATCTTGAACAAATTTTAAACATTCTAGAAATTTTGGAAATTTGATAAATTGGGAAATTTCTTGAAAACTTGAAAATTCAAATTATTTTATGAATTCATATTATTTAGATAATATAGAATATTTTGAGAATTTTGAAAATTTCGAAAATTCCAGAAATGAAGGGGATTTCAGGAAATTTTCAATTTTTCAAAAATTTTGGAAAATGTATGTATTTTAAAATTAGTAGAAAATTCGGAAAGTTTGAGAATTTGCGAAATCTTGAAAAAAAGAGCATTATTTATAAAATTTACAAAATTTTTTGAAAATTCTGAGAATTTTGAAAATTTCAAAAATTCCAAAAATAAAGATTTCAGGAAATTTTCAAATTTTCAAAAATTTTGGAAAATGTATGTATTTTACAATTAGTATAAAATTTCCAAAATTTGTTGAAAATTCTGAGAATTTTGAAAATTTCAAAAATTCAAAAAATAAAGATTTCAGGAAATTTTCAAATTTTCAAAAATTTTGGAAAATGTATGTATTTTAAAATTAGAAAAAATTCGGAAATTTTAATAACTTGCGAAATCTTGAAAAAAAAAAACATTATTTATAAAATTTCCAAAATTTGTTCAAAATTCTGACAATGTTTAAAAATTTTTTTCACTTTTTTACTTTGTAAAAAAAATAAAAATTTCTTTTGTTAACTGACAATCAGCTAACAGTGAGGGCACATGTGAGCTCACAGTGAGCTCACTTTTACCTCACCTGAAGGTGGAAATTTCTAACTCTCTGCGAGCTCACTGGTTCACTGTGTATGATTTGGCCAAAATTGACTACTGACGTTTGTTATTGTAGCTTTTGAGCTCGTACTGTACTGCGTGTTACGCTCGGCGTGCCCCTGTAAAATGAGCAACCCGCTGGTCTGGTTGCGAAGCGGGTTGCGGTTTTCAGGGGCTTTATGCCATTAACTTCGCCCTGTATTGCCCCTACAAATAGACGACCCAGTGTAACGATAGGAAACCGGGCTGCGGTTTTCAGGGGCCATTTTGCCATAGCAGCTTTCAAGTAAATTTCACAATCGAGTATTTTTCAAATTTTTGGGAAATCCCAGAACTTTTTTTGTTACTTTGAAAAATGTGTTGAAACCTGACAAAGATACTTGAAAATTTCGAAGATGTACAATAACTCCTTAATTTTTACGATACTTTCTTCAAATGATAAGACTTTCGAAAATTTCATTTTTTATAACTTGAAATTTTCGCTCTCGAATTTTCATGAAGTCTAAAAGTTGTTTTAAAATTGTATTAACATTCTTCATGAATTATTATAAAAAAATAATAATTATTTTTTTAAAACTTCTACAGTTTGCTATGATTTCGGGTGACATTTGATGACCTTTCCAAAAAAAAATAAGACAGTTTAATTTATCAAATCGTCGAAAATGGAAGAAGTTATAAGAAATTTATATCACAAATATAAAATCGCCCGAAAAAGATGCTTTAAAATCTAAAATTTGAAATTAAAGATCGTGAGATTGAAGAATTTTATTTCTGAAATTTGGTACTCCACAAAATCCGATATATTTTTTCATTTTCTACTCTTGAAATTCTGAACTTTTGATCCGAAAATTATAAGTAGCGTAAAATTCGAGTTTCGAATACATTATTGAAGAAAATATTTCCAAGAAATGAAAAAATTATAGATGATTCGTAAAATACAATTTATGGCATCTAGAAGTTGGTATCTAGGTAGAAAATTGTGGAACAGCAATCGAAACATCAGAAAATCAAGAGATGGAACGTAGATACGTCCGATTTTGGCTGTGCTCGTTGCTTTTTGATGGTAACAGCCTGCTGCTTGGTAGGAAAGAAAACGTTTCGTATGAAAATAATGAAAGAAAACGTTTCGTATGAAAATAATAAGAATCTAGTGCAGTTTTTGTAAAAGCGGCAGAAACAAGTATGAAACAGATACAGATGGCGGAATTTACAAGTTGGGAATCAATACTGCAAATTCCTTTAATTTTTTGAGTCGCCAAACGAGTTTACCAATTTTTATTTTTCCAAATCGTATTCCATCATTTTCAAATTTAATTTTATGATGGTAGGTAATATTTTATTAATTTTGGAACTTTGAAAATATGAAGTGAAATTTCTAAAAATTTTAACGTCCAAAATGATCAAAATTGTGTGAATTCGCACAAATTTGGAAATTCTCAAAAATTCTAATATTCTAAGAATTTAAAAAATATGAAAATCGTCAAAATGTGAAAAATTCGAAAATATTACAACTTTTAAAGATATCAGAGTTTTTGAATTCATCAATATTTTTAAAACCTTCAAGTTCCTTAAAAATTTTAATGATTGACTAAGTTCAAGAACTGAAAAATTAAACTCAGTCTTAGGATTTGCAAATTTTCGAAATAATTAGTATAAAACTTTCAAATATTATGATTTTGAACAACTCTTCATAAAACAGTTTCAAATTTCCAAATGCCGTCTCCATCACGTATTATGCACGTTTTCAAATTTGACAGTGTATAAGTATTCGAAAATTTGCGAAAAAAAAAAAAAAATTAAATTTCAGCCATCAATGAATTTCAGTACAGACGTTTATGCATCCAAATTTTCCAGATTCTTCCAGAATTTGTGAGAACTTTAGAATCACAATATTCTTCGAATTAATATAGGGCATATTTTATTAATTTTTAAACTTTAAACATTTGAATTTAAATCTTTCAAAACTTTCGAAATTTACAAAATGATTCAAATTTCGAAAATTCTGAAAAATTTGAAAATTCTTCAAAATTCCAATATTCTCGAGAATTTCAAAAATATGAAAATCGTCAACATGTTAAAAATTCGAAAATATTACAACTTTTGAAGATATCAGAATTTTTAAATTAATCAATATTTTCAAAATATTCAAGTTCCTTAAAATTTTAATAATTCACTAAGTTCAAGAACTTCAAAATTCATCTTTGTCTTGGGATTTGCAAATTTTCGAAATAAATAGTATAAAACTTCCAAATATTATGATTTTCAACAACTCTTTATAAAACAGTTTCGAATTTCCAAATGCCGTCTCCATCACATATTATCTACGTTTTCAAATTTTACAGTGTATAAGTATTCAAAAATTTGCAAATCAAAAAAAAGTTCGGCTTCAGCCATCAATGAATTTCAGTACAGACGTTTATAAATCCAAATTCTCCAGATTCTTCCAGAATTTTCGAAAACTTCAGAATCCCAATATTTTCCGAACTAATTCAACCATTTCTTTTTTTTTCAAATTAAAAAAAGTGCCCGCAAATCATTTTATTTTTCGAATTTTCAACGATACACGTACTTATCTCGTAACCTCAAAAATCCCCAACATCTCACTTGGAAAAACCATCATCATCGATGATTAGTCAAAGTCACTTTCACCTTAACCAGTGCACAAAAGCAATTAACGAGCAATTGAAACGATTGAGAAATTCTACGTTTCTCAGATCGACGATGACTAAATAATTTCCCGAGTACGCGACGCCGAGGCGTGATTAGACGAGATACGATTCCCGGGAGATTGAAAGTAAATAATTAAGGAGTTCCACCGAAAACAAATATATCGTTTCGCGCAGTGTGATAGATGATGCTGCTTATTTAGCGCATGAGTGGGGGTGTGAGATTAACTAAGCGCCGAAAACCTTTCGAGTTTTGGGCCCGCGCGTTTCGTATGAGAACGAGGCAATTAGGAAACCCAGCATGGTGCCAAAATCTCTATACCAGCCCTCGTACCTTCCTCGGCTGTCCGAAAACGGTATTTTTTTCGCTTTGTTAGAACAATAGGCGCCGGCCGAGATCGTTACTCGATGAGGAATTCGATTTGTTCTATAATTTGAGAATAATAGAACTGAAATTCTTCATAACAGGGGCGGATCCAGAAAAGTATTTTGGGATGTGTTTTCGAAATCTTTATGTACGTCATATTGATATTTTTTATGTTTATTTAATGAGCCATCAGCATCTATAAACTCAATTGAATGTTGTTTTTAAATTTGTTTTTGTACGGATCTTTAATTAACACTACTGAGTTAACTGCAGTTAATTCTGGATTGAGTAGAGTTCATTTCAGAAAAATTGTAAACTTTGAACTGTGTACTTCAAATGTTGACATAAAATTTGGAACTTTGAATTTGAACATCATACTTGAAATTCGGAATTTGAATATCGAACTTGAAACTCGAAATTTCAAGCTCGAAACTTCGAATTTTTACATTTGAAACTTGAATACAAAATTCGAAACTTCAAACCTTTTGAATTTCAACTTTGAACTCTGAACTTTGAATTTGGAGTTCAAATTTTTACTTCAAGCTTTGAACTTCTATTCTTAATTATAGATCTCTGACTCAAACGTGAAACTGTGAATTTTAATTTCAAATTTTAAATATGAACTTCGAACTTCATATTTCAACATAAATTTTGGAATTTTGGAAAATTCTGAAGCCCCAATTTAAACTTCAAACTTTCGAACTTGTACTGTTTACTTCAAATTACAACATTCAATTTGAACTTGAAACTCTTAACTTCAAATTTCAACATCAAATTTGAAACTTTGAGCTTGAAAATCGAACATGAAACTTTGAACTTGAACATCATACTTCAAATTTCGAATTTGAATATCGAACTTGAAACTCGACATTTGAACGTGAAGCTCGAAACTTCGAATTTCAACATCGGATTAAATACACGTTTGAAACTTGAATTTCAAATTCGAAACTTTAAGCTTTGATTTTCAACTTTGAACTTCGAAATGAACCTCGATCATCTAATTTTGAATTTGGAGTTCATACGTTTACTTTCAACTTCAAATTTCCGTTCTTAAATACATAGATCTCTAATTTGAACATTGAACTTTGGATTTCAACTTCAAACTTTAAGTATGCACTCCAAACTTGATATTTGAACATAAACTTTGGACTTCAAACTTTAGAATTGAATTTTTTATTTTAAACTTAAATTCGAACCTTTGTATTCAAACTGTAAACTTTTCGAACATAAACTTCCAACATTAAATTTGAACTTCAATCTTTAAATGCTTAACTTGGAATTTAAACCTCAAACATTGAATCAGAACTTCAAACATCAAACTTTGACTTTGAACTTCAAACTTTTATTTTTAACTCCAGATTCCTAATCTACACTGTAAATTTTAAATCCGAACTTCATATTTTTAGTATAAACTTCACGTTTGAACTTGAAATTCGAAATATGAACTTCAGATTTGAACCTTAATCTCCAAACTTTACATTCAAATTCGGAACTCTAAGCTTTGAATTTATACTGTAAACTTCCGATATGAACCTCAAATATCAAATTTGAACGTCGAACTTCATATTTCAAATTCGAACTTTGAACTTTGAATTTTAAGTTCTAACTATTATTAAAAATTCTGAAGCCCCAATTTAAACTTTTGAATTTGAACTGTCTTCTTCAAATTACAACATCAGTTTAAATTTGAAACTCTTGAGTTCGAATTTAAACTTCAAACTTCGAACTCTGAATCTGAAATGTAAAGTTAGAATTGTGAACCTCAAACGTCAAATTTGAATGCTGTACTTCAAATTTCAAACTTTGGTTTTAAAGTTCTTACTACTATTCTGAACTAACAATTCTCAATTTCATTATAATTTCAGAATTAAAATGTGACCTTCGAATTTTCAGAGGGGGTTTAACCCCCCCCCCCCCCCTCCTCCCACTGGATTCGACATTGCTTCATACTCATGAGCCAAAAATATGGATGTATATGTATTATACAAATCGAGAATTATTTTTGATGTGATCTCGAAAATTTTATGAAAATCGAAATTTTGAGGTTCTCAAGTTGTTGAATTCGAAATTCGAAAAAAAATTTTTTTGCAATCCAAAAATTCGAATCCATTCACACACTTCAAAAACTTTTAAAATTGAATTGAGGTCATGGGTACCAGGTTGCTATTGCCTGGTCACTGTGAGTGAATTTTTTGGTTCCTACAACCATAAAATATTCGGCATTACAATTGAGAAAAAATATCCTCAAGACCAATTCCATGTGGATCTTCCCGGGAACTTCCCCAGTACTGCAATGCGAAAACATATTCCAAAATCAGGTCGGAAAATTAGTTGAGCGTTCATATACAAATCGTTAATATAGCCGATCGGCGGGGCTGGTATAAATCCCGGCTGGCTTGATAAATTACGGTTAAGGTATCGGCGCCTCCTCCTATCGCCCCCCTTATTCCTCAAAGACATTCTTCTCTTTTTCATCTCGTCCCGTGACTTACGGCGCGCATTAATCTTCCTCCAGCGCGTAAATTGCAAATTTGCCTATGTCCTAATGGTAACGAGAGCACTCGCTAAGAACGCCTCGAATTGCTTAATGCGCCACTACGATGTGCCGGAACGTTAATTACGCTAATTATCATAATAACAGACGAACCGGAGAAAAAACGTACGTTTCAATCAATATCGGGGACATAATTGCACGGCGAAAATCGTATTTGCACACGTTCCCGAACGGCTGATTTATCTGCGGGTCGCGTGAACAAAAGTGCTTATTATTGGTAATGAAGAGTTTTGTACGTGGCTTCGGAGGGGTTTTTTTGATCGATTGACTTGGACGGCCTCAGCCTTGGGAAAAATATTGTTTCAGTCTCGGGGTGCTTGGCTTTTGTTTTTGGACCGTTTGGGTTTCGGGATAGGAAGCGGAATTTCGGTTTGGTTTTGTGGTTGATTGGAATGAACTTTTTCGGTTGAGTTCATGGTTACGGTTACTACCGAGTTCTGCGGAAAACCTACAAAAAAAACATAAAAATTTCTGGGTTTCTAAAGTGCCTAACCTAACCTGAAGTAGTCGTTCTTTGTTATGAACATAAATTTTTATGGTTTTTTTTTTTGGTCCTTCAATGGGTCCAGAATTTGGTCTAGTGAGTTAATTCGACGAGTACTTTGCGACTTTGGAATTGTTCGAAATTTCGAAAATTTTGGACATTCTCGAAAAATTCGGAATTTGACTTAAAGGTAAAAACTTAAAAATACTTCAAAACTTCAAAATTCATCAAAATTCGCCGAAACTTCAACACCCCGACATTTCTGAACTTCTAAGCTTCAAAACTTGAATTTTCCAGAAGTCCTACAATTTTTAAACATAACAATTTTTAAAATTTGAATACTTCAAAATTTCAAAATTTTTGAGTTTTGTATTCTTCAAAGGTTCTGAATTCTTCGACATAAATTATAAAAAAAAATTAAAACTTCTAAATTAACTTTCGAAATTCCCAAAAATTCCGAAACTACATGATTGTTCAAAATGTCAGAACCGGTAAAATTTCTCAACGTTTCATAACATGAAAAATTACGAAATTTCATAACGTCGAAACTTTAAAATTTACATGTACTTTGAAAATTCAAAATTCGTCGAAACTTCAAAATCCCGAAATGTCTGAACTTCCAGGCTTCAAAACTTTTCAAATGTCCTCAAGTTCGAAAAATTCGAAATTTAATAATATTTTAACTTTAAATA
>JAPYZK010007418.1:0-17127 GCA_030522785.1 Platygaster equestris
TCAAAGTAAATTTTCAACTGTGTATTATAAAATTAAAAAATTTTCAATGTTAGATGAAGTTCCAAAACTTGTAGATATCCAAACTTTTTTATTTCGAAAATTTCCACATTTTTTCGAGCAGAATATTATACATCAAAGTATCAAGAAATGAACATTTTTTACTGTTTGAATTCATTCATACATGTAACTTGAGTTTTTAAAAAACTATACATTTGTATTATCTTGATTATTTCGAAACTGGTCAAGTTTCCACACTTTTTCGCTTCAAAAACGTTGCACAATATGTATATTTTAATTGACAGATAATATGTTTTTATCCTGAAATCAAGCAACTTTATTTTTAACTCCTGGAAAACCCAAAATATTTTGGAAATGCATAGTCAAAATATGCTTCATAATATATAATGCAACGATATGTAACTTATAATAATAGAATGCATAGCGAAATTATGCATTTTCTAAGAAAAATGTAGATATAGTCAGATTTATTTGGAAATCGAAAATGGTTTTGATGTGTAACAATTGAAAATTGCGTTTTTTTTTCATATGTTATTTGTGAAAATATTTTTTGTATACATTTTCAAACTACTTTCAAATTCTGATTCGTTATTTTTAATATTCCCTCCAAGAAGACTCATAAGTTAAAAGTTAAAATACTTTAATCTCTAAATAAAAATATTTATTTTTAAATATCAGTAATTTTTAGAATAATCCCGAGTGCTTGAAGCTTGGACAATTTATTGATTATAAAAAAGTATTATTTTTTTTTATAAAGAATCAATAGAGTATACTTTATTGGTCGAAACCCGCAAGTAAAGCTAGGTTCTGGTTTTTCAACATTGCGGGGCCCTTGCTCAGTTCCCGTGGCACGAAGATCAATTGTTATCAATATTATTGGAAAAAACCCAAGTGTCATTCACCTGTCATAACAACGATTCGCTGCTAACAATGAACAAACGTTCTCGTATGACAGGTGGATGACAATTTGTTGTTGTTTTGTTCGTCTCCCGCAGTTTCCCGACTCGAAAGTCCCGAGCAGTCCCGAGACTCTCGAGTCCACTTCTGTCCACTCATGTCCACTTGCAGCGCCTCTAGCGAACTCTGGCGGCGAGGCGCTAAGATGGACATTTTCTGGACAAATCAGACAGGCACTGAATTTTTTCGCATAAGCGAAACGGGAAGATGGCCGACCTCGCTGCGAAGCACGACCGTGATATGTTAACACCGCCCGAGAGAGCATTGGCATTGGTTATACGCGCTTATTTACCTATGCATCCGTAATCTTTCGGGAAAAGAAAAGCGTTGAATTTATTGTCTGCCTGTATTGCCCGACAACAAATTCTAACGCATTTTTCGATTTTAAAAATATTATAAGTATGTTGATGAACCACAGATTTGAAAGACCTCAAAACAGCATATGTCAAAAGCAAGTCTGGAATGTATTTACAAACCTTTTTTTTTCACTCAAGAACATGAAAATTTCTTACAAAAACAACCTTCTAGCGTCAAAACGTTGGAGCACTCGAAAAATGAGATAAGAGTTGTTGACTTCACAAGTGGGCAAGCGGAGAATGATGAAATTATTCTTTTCTTTTCTGAATATGAGAATTTTGAAATTGATAGGGTAAGGTGGCCTTTGTTGGGACGCTTTGTGTTTTTCATCAATATGAAGAATAAGTTTGTTGATATAAATACCTCTTATCATTTACACATCAAGTTTTATGCATAATTAATACCTCAAAATATACTATGTTGAACATATAATAGAACTGTTTATTCCACAATGTTTATAAATCTATGCAAACGTCCTAACCGAGGACACTTGACCCTTGGTTGGGATACATTATTTCTTTGTTGGAAAACTTCAGTTAAATGTCAATTTATTAACTTGTCATTCGAGTTAACCAATGAAATATAGCTTAGAGATGCTAAAAAGTCCAGCGAGTATGTAGGGAGAAGGAGGTAAGTCGAATGAATGAATAAATAAATAAAATTGAATAAATGAGTCGAATAAAAGTTCCCTTTTATAACGAAAAGTGACTTCCATCCACTGATATGTAATATACACTGGATAGCCGATGGGATAGGCGGGGATGACCCCAATTGAACGTCGTCATTAAATATATATATAGATATATGATACAATGTTCTTGGCCGGCCATTTGTAGGTATATTCGGACAGGACATGCGCAATAGAGCGGCGCGAAATTCAAAATCAGTAATTTACCCCGTGTAAATTTGAATGTCGCGCTGCTTTAGCACGCATATCCTGTCCCAGTACCTACAAATGGCGCCGTCCGATTGGAATCAGAGAATTGGTGGTGGGAGAATAGGAATCAGCTATCCAGTGTATATTATAGATCAGTGCTTTCATCCATGTCTTGAAGTAAATTGTGGAAAATTTATTATCACTGTAGCCATTCATGCCTCATGATCAAAGGAATCGCAAGTAATTTTTTCAGATTTTTCATTTTTTACTTAATATGTTTTTTCGCTCTGTCCCAACCAAGGACTGTCCCAACCAAGGGCACCTTTCCCTATTTTTCCTAGTTTAGGTCATTCGATTCGAAAATAGTAATTCGCCACCCTAACTTTAAGGATCAACTTATGAAAAATAGTTAATCCCTAAAGTTAGGGCAGCGAGTTTCTATTTTCGAATTTAATGATCTCAACTTATGAAAAATAGTTATCAACTATACTTCATCCTACAACGTGAAAAAAGTGCATTCATGAAATGTCAACAATGACACACATTTGTTTGTCGAAACATTTTCACTGAATGGAAAGTTATTCAGTAGTGTATGTATTTCATACCCCAAAGAGCAATTAGTGGTTTTTTCAAGTACAATTTTGGACTTTCAGGAAGTTGAAAATTAAAAACCCTAATTTTCCAACATTCAGATAACAAGTGTTGTACAGAAATCCTTAATTCTAAACATTTTTAGATACTCTATAATCTAAATACCATGCTTTGAAATCTTTGAATTTCTATTTTTTTCAATTGGTCAACATCAAGAACTGTTATTTCTAGAATGCCAAATTTCTTCTTCATATCATGAGTCATTTCACTTCAGATTTTTTGATGCTTTTCTCCTTATGTTTCAATATACATTTTTTTGCTTGATTTTGCTGGGAATAGAAAGATTGGATAAAAAAAAAAAAAAATTAGAAGTAACAGTAACTTAATTCTTAATTGCGAAAACTGCCTGTATTGCAAATTGCATTCCCTATCACCCATGGAAAAATAACAAGACACTCACCATCCAAATTCTTCGCAGCTCCCTCATTCTTGGCATGGTTGGATTCGAGGTCTAATTTTTCCGTGTTCTCCCCATTAGAGGTTTTGATGTGTTGCTCACGTTGAGGCAGAACTTGAGCTTCTGGAACCACTTTTTCACCTTTATTACCGTGGGTGCTCTTTTCGTCCCTTTTTTTGTCTTTAAAATCTTTAGGCACCACCTGACTGTGAGTTACAGTGGGTGGGGGCTGATGATTAACAGCTGGCTGTTGAGGTTTTCGCCTTGGTGGCGACGACGAATGTGAACCTGCTTTTTTATTGGGAAGCTCTTCCTGTCGTTGTGTCGATTCGGAAAGACTTTGTTGAGCATTGGGGGTTTGCTCTTCTTGAATGATATTTTCAAGTTCTGTAGGAGGGGGGAAGAGGGGCTTGGGCACTTCTACAGCACTTTGACTCACAGGACCTGCTGCTGGTGCTGCTGTATCAGTCACAATCAATGTCTGCACTGGGGGTGAAACAGATTCACTTAGACTAGTGCTGCCACTACAACTGGATTCCTTATCAGCCGTTGCCGTTAGCGCTGACGGTGACTTTGGCTTGCTTTCCGACTCACTGAAGGCGCGTTTAGTGACTTCTTGCATGAACTCAGCCTTGACTATTTCAGCATCCTGCAATGTTTCACATTTACAATTAGTTTCATATTCATATATTTTCATATGCCATTTTACATCAGAAACACAAATATTTACGTTGTTTTGTTGGGCTTTTTCTTGACCACTCGAGTCTTGGTCTGGTGTGTTTTTTTCGTCACCATAAATGTCAACGGGTTTTAAAGTGTTAGGGTCTGTGATGGTGAGAGCACCTGGTCGCCTTTTCGTTTTACTCTCTGTTGAGAGTGTGCTGGATACACCGCTGCTCTGGTTTGGGTATGCCTCTGCAAAAAGTTATAATATTCAGTTATTCGATTGCAGAATTCCCAAGTTTCAACATTCTTACCCTCTGGGAATTCTATTGGCCGAAATTGTCAAGTTTTGAGTTGAAATTTTTCAATATCTAGTAGCATGCGTGTATCTGAATTGTGGAATTATCCAATTTACTTTCTTCCATTTTGAAAGACAATTTATTATGACTTTTATGAGATTGTCGAAGTATTTTTCGATTTTTTAGTTTATGGATTCAACTTCAAATTTGACAGTTTACAGAATTAAACATCAACAAGTCTGGAAATTTTTTTTCAACATTTACGGACGATTTTTGAAACAAACAAGTAATTAGACTAATTACCAGTCTGAGGATGTGCAACATGTACTCCCAGAGGTGCAGGAGGGATGGATGGTTGACCTGACTGTTGAATGGCACCTTGGGACACTTGAGGACTGCCTTGTTGAGCATTGACCATTTGGCCAGCTAAATGTGGAGGGTTGCCGGAATTTGGCTGCCGCACGATGGTGTAAAACACTGAAAAAAAAAAAACAAGCTTAAGCAAATGTTCTAGGTTGAAATACTGTTCCTCCTTTAGAAAATACAAAGTATAAAATTTCATCATATCAAAAGTGAAAAGTAGAAAATATTGAACTATGCTCTGAACATTGACAAAAGTTTCGATCAATACCTTTCCAAGTTCTTGAAATCAATGGGTATATTTTAAAAATGTAAGAATAGCTCATTTTGAAAAAAGCAATCTCTTGAACGTTAATTTAGTTCGAGGAAAACAACACTTACTGGGAGGGTATTGCTGTGGGATAAAATATTGCTGAGGGTAGAAAGATGGTTGCTGCAAAGTTTGGGTATAGTTGCTGTAAGCACTCATGTTCGAGGGAAAGGCAGTTGTGCCATCGAGTCGAACAGGGTACCCGCTGGGATGATGAACAGCAGCATGGTGCTGGGACATGGGGTTTTGGGCTGCTGCTGCTGCTGCTGCCAACATCATGTTGGAAGTTGGGTGATGTCCCATAGGCGGGCCTCCCTGCATGTTGCCACCCATGCTCATCAATGGGTTACCGCCAATGCCACCTTGGCTCCCTCCTCGCTGCTGTTGTTGAGATGACATGTTGCGCATTTGCTGTTGATGTTGTTGCTGCTGTTGCTGCTTGTAATAGTTGTTGAGCTACAATCCAATAAATACATTCAATCAAAGAATCCTTTATACATAACAGACAATCCAATTTTGAAATTCAATATTAAAATATCAGAGATGCATTTCTTATACTGCAATTGAAAAATTTTTCTTGTATTGCATTTTCAATATGAGGTCCGAGAAATCAAACTTCTGAAAACATGAATACAGAGTAGAAGCATGTAAGAATATTGAACACTATGAATAAAATTTCTTAATTTACAACAGTGAAATTGCAATGAGCGAATACAGTTTTTAAATTAAATTTCTTCTCTACAAACTTCTGAAAACTTGTAGATTTTTGAATATTGTAATTTTTCAAAATAGTTACAATCATTTTAGTACGTAAAAATGAGATCAAATTTCTAATCCAAATATAATTCGAATTATTAAAATTCAAATATCACCAAGGCATATTATGTGGTATAATTATAGAATGTTTTTATAAAATTTTGGTCAACAAAATGTGTATCAACAAACTAATTATTGATTAATAAGGAAAATATAAAACTGCAATAATTTCTCACCTGGTGGGTCGTAGGTGGAGGAATGCCCCTGTTGTAGGCGTTAATGTAAGCAGGTTGCTGCTGTTGGGGCTGCTGCTGGGGCTGTTTGCCCATGTCCTGGACAGGCGGTGTCGTCGCTGCGCCCTGGACCTGCTGTTGTTGCTGCTGGTGAGGCACAACTTGAGATTGCTGCTGCTGCTGCTGCTGCAGATTAGCAACGTTCGATTGTCCTAAAGCGGACTGGAGCGCTACAGCCGCTGATGCGGGCAGGGACGGTGCCGGGCCTCCTCCGCCTCGAGCTCCGTTGCCCCCCGCTGACTGCGTAGCGGCGCCGTAGCCGGTCACACCGGATATCGAATATGCCTCTCCTTAAATCACAACAATAACACAATTAGAAAAAATTATTATTTCTGCATCATGACCTACCCTAACCTCAAAAATCGCGTACTTTCAATAACTGGACACGATATTATGACGGGGTCAAGGGATGTTTCCTATTTCTCTAAGGGGGATTGAAATGAAAATGCCTAACAGCTTGCACATTGGCAAGTCCTCTCGACACGGGGAACAATGCACAATCATCGTCGCAACTTACGTAACGTTGGCTCAAGCCAAACACCTGTTGGGCGCGTGTGTCGTCGAGTCGCGAGATATTCGCCTCGGCTCTCCTTCACGAGCGAGCGATTCGCGCACGCTTCCCGAGCACTTTTCGCGACATCTCTCCCGAGCACGTGTTCTCGCCCAATTGTCGACCCTTATCCCCTCGACTCCTCATGTAGCCCCCTTTTTACTGCTGCTCGCGACCATAACCTCCCCACACACGCCAAAATCTTGCGCTTTCGTGGGTCGATCAAGAATATTCTCGGCAAGAATCGACACTAGTAATCAGAAATGACGAATATTCGCAAAGCGCACCTACGCGTGTCCCTCGATAAATAGCACTCAATAGCACTCGATAAATAGTTGCATATGAAACAGCCTTCGCACACTTGAGCACACCGGAAAACCGTGCCACAGGAATTTCCTATTTTTCGCGCACACCCCGAGCAGTTTTTACGAAAAATCTAGAATCTATCGCGATTATCGCGAATATCACCACTTTTCCAAAACTTTACGTTGCACGGCGCACGATGATCGCGTTTAATGATATCTATGGATATCTTCTTCAACACGGATACGGAATCACGGACAGGGTTGTGCAACATGAATGAATTCCGCGCGCGCGCGCGCGACACGTGGTCCGTTCGCTCGCTTGTTCGATCAAACGGCAAAGTCTCCGTAACGTTTCAACCCAACGACAAACGAGGAAGCGCCATGTTCCTTCTGCAAATTATTATTGTGATTATGTTGCTTCTTACACACACACACGCGCAATAAGCTCCGCGAGAGAGGCATGGCGAAACGGCGCGCGCACTTCGCTAATATAAAGGAGGATTCATAATGCTCGGGAGAATGCTTATCTAACCGAACCCCGCACATACGGAATTTGAGTTGAGGGTTGAGGGAATGTTGACAAGGATCGGTCAAGGGAAAAAGCGATCGAAAATTTTATGAGAATTCTGCAAACTAGATAAAATATGTTATTATAGCATTATTCAACATTTTTTTAAAAATATTTTTAAACCATGATATTAGAAAAATTATTGTTATTACCTATCCATTTATTAATTGATTATTATTCTATCAATTTATTAGTTATTTTGAATTTTCAACCATTTCATGTCACATAGAAGGAATAGTATCCCAGTGTTTCACATGCTTCATGGAACTCCTAGGAAAAAAAAAAAAAAAAAAAACTTGAAAATAGTCGAATTTTTCTGTCTTAGAAGTACAGTGTACAAGACCGCGAAATTTTGAATTTCAAAAATAGTATTTTTAATATGAAAATTATCGAATTGTATAGTTTCATTGTTTTAAATTTTTGCGATGTAAGATTTCCAAGTTTTTCATATTTTTCACTCCCGTGAATGCACTCAAGAATGTGTATGTTAAAACATGTAAAATTTGATAACATTGAGTTTTCAAATCCAAACATAGACATTTTTATCCTAGCTTTGAAAGTTGACACGGGGTTTTGTAAACAATTGTGAATTGGCCTCAGAGAATCCATTGCGAAGTCTATGCAACAGAGACAAACTGAAATACTGACTTTGCATACAAAACCTGTGTATATTATTATTACAGATTTAACTCTTCAACCTCGTCTCTCTTTCTCTTAGGTAAACGCCTCGCGGCAACATCTGTACTATCGCTGTACACGCGAACGTAACATTTCAACTGTGAAGGAAAGAAGAAAACGAGAGAGAGAGAGAGAGAGAGAGAGAAAGAGAACGAGGCCGCAATCGCCACTGCCAATTGCCATGGTTAGTTAGGATTGTACACAAGTTGCCAGAAAAATGGCAAAAACTACTTTCGAACATATTTCACACACCAACACATTCGTGAATAATTATCGAGTCAACCCGTTTGCGATTTGCGAGAACTATCTGTTGCAAGATTAAGAACATTCTCAAGTTAAGGAAAAAGTTTGTTTCTAAGGAAGCATTTTTTTTAAGGGACTGCAATCATTTTTTCGAGTTAGAAATTGGCTTCGGAGTCCTGTGATTGCATATTTTCTATTACATTTAAAAATAAAAGCGAAAATATTCTTATGTCAAGTTTTAGATACTTTTTGAATTCCAAGGAAAATTTTCACATCGAGAATCAAACTTCCCTGTCTTATAATCATTTTTGAAATTACTTTTTATGGAACAATTTTTCGGAGTTTGTTACCTAATAAGCAAAATTTGGCGACAATCTAACCAAAACACTGACAAGCAGAAAAATTAAAAATAAATCACTTTTAAGCAAAAAATATGCAATTGGACAGGGCAGAAAAACATTGGAATCTAATCCTGATTAGGAACTAAACACAGTTTTATAATTTTTTGGTTTTCAACTCCAGGTTGGGGGTCCTTCAAGTATCAGGTAACGCAGTTTTTCAGGATCGTTGACCTCCTCTCCCCCTTGTATTGAGATCCAGCTGAACTCGAATGGCCCCTTATTGAGCATTGGAACCAAAAAATTAGAAATTCCTTCCATTGAGCCTTTGCAGATTTCGAAAGATGAAATTTCAATTTTTCGAATGTTCCGATTATGTAATAAAAGTTTTCAGTCACATCATTCGTCTAGAAATGTATGTATTCCAATGTTATTATTTTTCAATCTCAAGTGCTTCTTTTGTGACTTTACAGCTCGAAGAAAAAAATTTGAAAAAGTAAAAAACTACAATAATTTCGAATTTGAAACATTTCAAATTTCCAAATTAAAAATCTAAATCTCAACAACTTTTATTTTTTTCTTCAAAATGTTCAGTTCAAGGTGCATACTCTACACCATTGATTAAAAAATAAAAAAATACCCATCTTTGAAATTTCGCAATACAACAACTCAAGTAACCCATTTTTCCCAACCCCAAACACATTCAATTTTCCGAGCTTCAATGGTTCCCCAAGTTGTCTAGTAATTGAGGAACAGTGACCGTAGACACCCTGGGAAATCATTGCTGAGAGTAAGTGCACGGTAGGGGAGGGGAAATGGATGAGCGTCCTTGTACGGAATGACCTAGTGACCCAAAGCCAGAGAAAGAGAAGAGCGAGAGAGGTGTCTCGCCCCGCACTCCCCCCCCCCCCCCCCCCCGCATTGAATCTTGGGATCCGCTTCGGGTGGAAAGTCTGCTGCTGCTCTGTCTGGGGCAAACCAACTCACTTTTGCCGTTGTTGGCGGAGGCGATGCGGTACTGCTGTTGCTGAGCAATGTTGAGATTGTTGTTGAGATGATGGTTGTTGTAATGATGAGGATTCGGCGAGTGGTGCTGATGTTGGAGGGGGTGAGGGGAGGATTGTTGAGGCAGGCTCAGGGGTGGCGGGACCGTCAGGCCATTTTGGGCTTGGGACGAAATCTGCTGTTGCTGATGATGATTGTGATGATGATGATGGTGATGGTGGTGCGGGTGGTGGTGCGGTGGCGGAGGCGGCGGTGGCGGAGGCCCGTTGGGGCAGTGAGGTATGAGACAATGGGCCATGGGGCCCATACCCATGACGACGCCCACCGCCGTTGCTGTTCCTCCCCCATCTTTCCCCATACCGTACCGCGACACCATCTCAATTATTCTTCTGTGGTAATTATCTATCTCCCCACCAATCTCTCGTCTTGTACCTTTTTTCCTTTATTTCGATTGACAACGTCTTCAATGTTCATGTTTGCGAAAGAGATGGCGAATTGACGATCGCCGCCGCGCCACCACCCCTCCCGTGCGAGCAGGAGCAGCAACACGAACTACGGCTGCAATTCTCATCCATGCCAAAATCGATAATTCCTTCTTCCTCTTATTCCCTCATTCACGAGCGGCGGAATCCGAGGCAAAGCCTTTTTCCATCCGTTGTTTTAGCAGCAGCAACAGCAACAGCAGGAGATTTGTACAACGCGGGGTTGTGGAAACCAGAGGCCCTTTGACAACTCCGCGTTGTTTTGCATGTAAAATCACGCGCGCACACGCGACATGAGAGCGCGCCAAAGCTACCGAACGTAATTGAATATTTCGCAATAATCGGCAATGTCAATAAGCGCACACATTCGATCACACGATTAATTGGGTGAGGATAAAAGAGCGCGACTCGTCGCGGCCGCCGCGGTGCAGTGCCACCGCGCGCAGCCCCTTTGACAGGGACGCGAAATGGACTGCTTCTCCTGCTCTGTATACATATATAACGTTTCGCCACAAACGAACCAGCGGTGCGCTGTTGCTGGTGTTAGTATCAGTGGTGGTGGTGGGGTAGGGTAGTCAACCCTCTCTTAATCCATCTGCTTTTTTTTCTCCTCGCCCACGACCTACGTACCCACCAACTATTTCATTGACACTTCGATTTTTTAAATCCTCAATTCGCATCTTCAGATCTTTCAATTTTTTGCGACTCTTCGAATACTTCATATTGTTAAAAATTCGTATATTTGAATTATTCGGTTCTGCGTTTTTTAATCCCTGGATTATAAAGTTCAGGAAAATATGTACATATGCATATAATCTTGGTTTTATTCAAATTCTCTATTCGAGGGAAGAGGGCACCCCTCTTCCCCCTCACCTACTGATTGATCAATATTTCCGACGTCCTTATGTGTACCGAGGCATTAACCCTTGCACCAAATAGGAATTATTTTATAAGGAAAATGAAAAATCTCTCGAAGATTGGAATTCAATCAACTCCAAGCCATGGAAACATTCTCTGGATTTTGATAATTCATTGTGGAGATCATGTAGATAGTCCAAATTTGACTGGGAGACAACTTTTTTATGTTGCTTATATTTTTTTTCTATTTACAAAAGACATGTTCATAAACAAGGAGTTAAACGATTTTTAAAAAAATTATCAAAAATTCAGAGCTTTCTCGAAAAATAGACGCATCTTGTGAGAAACGAACTAACAACTCCACATTCGATTTACGAGGAGTTTGGGAGACTCGGCGCGTAACTAACCTTTGGCAAAATAAGCCAGCGTGCGGCATCGCGTACAGCCCTGCTGAAAATAAACCCTCTAGCGTCACGAAAAAAAGAAAGCCAGAGCTAGGGGGCGAATAAAAGAAAGGGGTGGCGAAAAGAAGCGCACGCAACATTTGCCCTTCCCTACTTCCCGCTTCAAAGCACTTCGGCATTGCTTACAATAATATAGAGCGAGGGAAGTAGGATTCCCGATAATTTTGCCGAATAGGACAGAAATTAATAGTAAACAAATAATTAAACAATATTAAATCGATATGTACAATTTTGCATGCTTTAAAAGCTTCCGAAGAAAAGGGTTTCGAATTTAAAATTAATCATGTGAAAATCCCAAAATGATTCAACAAGTTGAAAATTCGAATGCACCCAGATGATAAAAATTCACGATTTGTCCAAAACCTGCTGTTTTTTGTAGTAATAATTTTGCATTTTCTAGAAGAACTATAAAAGTGTCAATTACTCGACATTGAGATTAGTTTTGAAGAAAAAAACGACAAAAAAAAGGGTATCATAGAAAACGTATAAGAGGCATTGCGAGCGTCAGGGATTCATAGCAAGTAGTTCGTCCCTGACCTAGTACAGGAAAGAAAGACCTATTGCCAGATATCACGGTGGCAACATCGAGTTTAGCAGCAAGCCCAGCCGATTGACAATCCATCAGCACGCAATAGGGTAGTGTTTGTTTGAGAGAGAATCAACTTTTCCCTTTTCTCATGAAAGATCAAAACAGAAATGAAAGGAATATGAAAATAATAATAATAATAATAATAATAATAATAATAATAATAATCGAATATTTATATACAGTATTTACTCGAAGATAAGCCGCACCTCGATTTTGGATGTCCAAATCAGTGAAAAATAGTTCTCAAAAATTCGTAATTCACGGTGATCGACACCTTAATTCACATGGCTTTAACAAGCAAATCCACTAAAAAAAATATGGAGTGCGTAGAACATTCAAGAAATTGAACTGAGGGGAAAACCATAGACAATATAGGCGTATTTTTCAGCACACAACAGCATTTTGCACTATTTTGACGTTTGTATCCAAATATAAGCAGCACCACGTTTTTCAAACTCTAACAAACCGAAAAAGGGTGCGGCTTATATGAAGGCTTCTGGAATTCGCTCCCTGCTGTGAAACTCGGAGCCTTATCGCTGCCGAGATCTTCACAGTAGATAAGAGAGCACTCTATCGAAGTTTACTCAATCGACGTTCAGCTGTACGGTACTTCGTCGAACACCAGTGAAACGGGGAGCTGAAGAGGGTAAATTCTTCGCGATTTTGTTTTTGTCGTCAACGATTGATACTAAACCCTTCGGTTAGATGATCGGATGTATGTCGGAATTTTTTCCAGAATCATAGAAGGCCGAAAATATTATATCATAAATCATTGAATTTCGAATATTTCTCTTTTTCGAATTTCAAACGCTAAAAATGCCAAGAACAGACCGTTAATCAAAAATACTATTAAAGAGATCTTTTTTGAGAAGCCACTTAGAGAGAGGTTACCTGAAATGCTTCAGAGGAACTTGAAATCTTGGAAGGAAAATGTGCAGACTGGGTACAGAACGTGTCATTTTCCAGCTGTTATACCGGCAATGTTTGGGAGAAGTAAATCGCGCGAAAAAGGAAAAAAGAATGTTAATGATAGTACATCAATATGGTACAACGGTACCTCAAGCGGTATAGGACAAGGGTACAAACCCATAGTTGGTAACAAGCAGGAATAGAAAGGAAAATCGATATTAACCGGCCTTCCTTCTTGATGGGTCATCGACCCCCTGACACCACCCTAACAAGAACCTCAAACTCTTGCTCTTGATGCGCTATAATTTCGAATTCCGCGATATTTTTTTTAAATATGTACGGGTATAAAGCTAGCAGCAGGTGATCTCTGGAAACTCCGATTTCCATTTTTCCGTTTGCAGGATGTCTCAACAAATTTATAGAAAAAAAATTTGGACAAAAACTTTGATTTCAGATTTTCCAGGTTCGCCCAGATAATTAAAAAACATTATTCATCACTGGTTCCTTCGACTGAAGAGTTATGGGTTTTTAAATCCGAGATGAATCTGGCAACTTGGGCAAAATTGCTCGTTTTCTGCTAATGAATCGACAGATTACCTAAATTCAACCTAAACATTTGGTACCTTTTCGTGATGTGAGAGTATGAAATTCGACAAAATTAATCTCATGATAACACACATATTGTAACACTCAAAATAAACAGAGCAACGACATAGGAAGAAAACGTCAAAATAAATGTACGTAGAACATGAAAATCGAGTACGAATCAACTATCAATGTCTCGTAACGTTTTTGAATAGCGCGAGCAGCGAGCGCGCACTTTCTACAAGGAAGTATAAACCTGCTCGATTCCGTTCCAGCAACCATCGTAATCGTTGAACATCAAATCGATGATAATCTTGCTAATCTAAAATTGCTCAACTGGATCAATGCATTATAGTGACTAAATAAACTCAGTCACTAAGGGGTCCTCAGAAATATCATCCCCTTGTGTACCTCCTGTATTTTTAGAAAAAATTTCGCGATTTCGTCGTTGACTGGAGGAGATGAATAAAAAAACAAAAAAACAAAAACAAAAAAAAAATCATCAATATCTCGCTCGCTCGCTCACTCTTATGTGCAGCGCAAGTATGTTAAGCGAGTAAAAGTTTACCGGATCTAGAATGCCCTCTTTCGCTTCTCTTGCTTGCCTACCGGACAATTTACTATTGCGCTATTACACTATTGCGCGCGGCCTTGCCTGGAATGCGCACGAGGAGAGTGCCGCATTTTCTTCCTTCCTTACCTACTCATTTCTTCATCGCGTCAGGACTTTTTAACACATATTTGTACAAGCGCTCATCTATATCTTGGTAGTACTTGTGACAAGATGAGTTGAAAAAATTTCCTACCCTGATTTTGCCCAATGTTCCACAGCTCTTGAAACTTTTTCAACTTTTTAGTTGAATCATTCGTGAAAACTTGTATTATCCATTACATAATGAAAATTATGTGTCATGGGATAAATAACAGAAAAATATGAGGTATATTACTCGTTTTGTCAATGCCGAAACTGTAATTATATGATAATTATATTATATTATATTATATTTGTGAACACGTATTGACTATTCCCAGTTTTAAAAGTACTTTTTTTTCAATCTTTGAGTTTCTGAATTTTTAAGTTTGATACTCTGACAAATTAAAACCTTGTTTGGCCTCTGTCATACCTGTATTTTTTTCCTTAAACCAGATATCAAAGCAACCATTTTTTCAATGTATTTAAAGATTTTGGTTTCAATTAAAATTGTTGGTTGCTAAAACTGGTGATTAAGAAGTAATTTTTTTCAATCTTGAAATTTTATAGTTTCAGAAAGTAAACTATTCTCAAATTTCTTGATTTTTGAATTTGGAAGTCTTGATATTTTGAAAGTACCACATTTTAGATTTCAAGATGTTGTCACTTTAATGTAACAGTTCAAGGATTAAAATATTGCAATCCTCAATCACTAGAAGATGTTTTACTTTATAAAAAATGTATGAATGATTAAAATTTTGAATTAAAACAGCTAAAAAAAGGGGGAGAGTGGGGCTTACGTATATAACAAAATACACTGGCAAGTAAGGTGACACTTGCCCATTCCCATACTGACCTCACTCAATATTCCATATAACCCCCCATCAAAGGGTTTTTTCAAAGGGGGGAGGAGGAATAGGTTCATTTGCCTAGGACAGCAAATTTGTCAAGTCCACCAGTGGTTGCATTTTATTGGATATGACAGGAATCATGAATAAATAAATACAGAAACAAGACTCACCAGTCGGAAGGTAGTTAAGGGGGGGCATCACGGGGTTGTTGGTGTTGTAGGGAGTCTGGGCATGTCCGTGGCTGTGGCCGTACATGGGTGCATGTCCATGGCCATGGCTATGGGAGGGTGGTCCTCCAGAGCGGTTGATGCCCACGTGTGCCTGCTGCTGGAGATGTTGGTGGTGAGGAACAGCATTGGGAGGGGGCGGGTGGTGAGCCGGTTTCCCTTTATTCGGGATACTCATGACGGAGTCGGCGGCGGCGCGTGGCCGCGGCGTGCTGCTGCTGCTGCAGCAGCGGGCGAAGAAGAGGGTGCGGCGACGTCTTCTCGGAGCTCGCACAGGAACAAGCTAAGGTCTCCTGTTCTTTTTCACCACTTAGGAGCACTATCAACGACTGCTCTTCTCCTCCGGACCCACACGGCGTCGTCTTCTTCTCTCTTCGGCATTCCAGGATCCTCATTCCAGGGACCACTTCCTTCCTCCTCTTCTTCTTTTTCCCTCTTTCTCTTAATCTTTCTTCCCGCACACACCCTACGCGTGTCGAATCGCTCTATCTCTATTTCTCTATTTGTTACTCCAACTTGACAGGGAGCCGGTAATGGCCAACTTTCGGCACACTGCCTAATTTCAACTTGCGATAGGATAACATTCACACACACGCACAAAAGGTATAAACTCCCGCCGCCGGCAATGAATAATTGTCGCGTGAGCATAAAACACGCGCGCGCGATTTCTCGGAACTCGCACCACCAACGGGCAAGAAACCACGCCGCCGCCGCCACTCGCAGCAGCAGCAGCGATTCTTCTTTTTGCGACTTTTGGCGAGCCAGCGACTCTGCTCGCCAAATCCACGCGCTACTCACTTTCCTTTTCTCTTTATTTCTCCAATTTGTATTATCGTTACACTTGTATTTCCGCTTTTCAATTGTTTTCGACTTCGCAGCCTTTACACGACACGCACAATCACTAGAATTGCGAGTGAGTAAGAGAGAGACACAAAAAGAAAAGAGGGAAATAGAGGGAAATGACTTCAGATGCGCGCGCTACTACCACAAGAAGGGGTGAAGAACCCTCTTCAATATCTTCTTCTCACTCTTGTTCGCACGTTAGCCGTTGCAGCTCTCTCTTTTGTTATACACCCGAAGTCACTTTACCGATGACCTTTTAGCGCACACGCTTTCAAGGCACACGAAATCCTGCTCGCACACCACACAAATGCTATTTTCATAGTGCACGACCCGCATGCGCAAATTGATCAAAAACAATAAAAATCTTAATTTTTTCACAATAGTGATATTCTCGAGTAAGAAATCATTTTTTCGACTCAAGATTTTATAAATATTAAGGTTTTTATGCAATCATTCATTATTATAAAGTATATCAACCACTTTTGTGCGCTTTGAAGGATGTACGTTTCGTGCGCTAGAAAAGCGGGAGCCACTGATCTATAATACACTGGAAGTCAATCTAATGCACACGGTCGTGGCAGATCCTGCTTTAGTAGTTCACGAACCGTACATCCATTGTAGCGCACAAATGAGCACTGGTAAGCAGAAGTAAGGTCTGGTTATATTTATATTGGAATTGTTATTACTGACAAAAATTTTTTTTTTCGTTAGCCAATCATTTTTAATATATTCGAAGACACCGATAATATAATTATGTTGAAATAGCACAATTCGAACAAAATTGTAAAATATTAGTCATTTCTGAATTCATATAAATTACCATAAAAATAGTAATTCAATAATAAACAAATTCATAAAGTAATTTCCAATAATCCATCATAATTTATGTAGTCAATTAATCAACTAAATTTATTGTATTTATTTCATCAAGTAACATTTTTATATTTTATCATAATTAATTCATTAAAAAATCGAAACCTTCTGATAAGTTATCGAATTCATC
>JAPYZK010007425.1:0-14549 GCA_030522785.1 Platygaster equestris
TCAAGAAAATTAGATTCGTCGTTAAATTTGTCGAATTTGTACATTGGTGAACTATTTCATTACTGCCGAAACTGAGGAAAAGACTAAAATTTTTTCATGTCTAGAATTGAAAATTTGCCTGCATCTCTCGAAATTTGAGATTATTTTTCAGCTTCGGAATGTTGAATATTTTGTGGAGTTCAAAAGGAAATGAATTTTGAATCGCGGAAATTTAGGAAAACTCTAGAATCGACATAAATATTATAAAAAATCGAAAATTCTACACATATTTTCATATTTATAGAACGTTTTCGGAGTTTTTCGATCGTTTTAATCAATTTACAGAAATATCCCCAAGTTTCGGTATTATGAAGCTTTATTATTGTATCAATAACGTAGGTCCAATTTTTTCCTAATTATTTCATACTTTCCTGTTTTAATTTCGTCATAATATGACGAATTATAATAGAATATTATTATATCCCACTACACAGTGTAGAGTTATGACGTAAAAAAATCAATACCATTATTCATATGATTCATCAATAAAGTGTGAATAATGTAATGTTTGTTTAATTTTTTCCTCAATTACCTGATAATCAACTTCTTGTGTAAGTGATGTTTTATTAGTGTCTTTGTGAACTTGATCGAGTTTATGTTTTTTTTTTCTACCTCTGATGATTTTTTCTACAAACGAAAAAAAATGCAGTCTCCAATAATAACTCGGAATTTGGAAATAATCGTAGAATTTTTTAACGTCTTGTTTTTCAACTTTGCTAATTTTAACTGGTGCAACTTCACGATCAGGTTTTTCGCTGTTTGCTTCTTTTCTAACGAATTTTTGTGTAACTTTTTACTGGTGGACAAATTCAACAAATCATCTGAATTTGGAAACGCAGTGAAGATGAAAAATTTTATGGCCAATTGACATACCTCGTCAGTTTTTTTGTCAGGTGTATTTTCACGGAGACGTTTGTCGGATTTTGGCTGTTTTTTGTGTTCGGGTACTGGTTTTGTTGCCTGCGTGTCATCATTTTCAGTTTTTATTAATTACGAAGATTTTTTATTCGACTAGTGTTTATCCGTTTGTATTATTCCCACTGATTATTTGTATTCATGATCATAAATTCATAATTATGATCTAATAATTGTACATTTCAAATCATGATTTATGATGATAAATTCGTAATTCATATTATTCAATCCAAATAATCTGATAATTAAAATTTCTGTATTGCAATTGATGAAAAAATGGATGTGAATAGAAAACGTTGATACAAATGATAACACGATAGAAAAAAATTTTATCAAAAAATGAAAAATGCTCATAACTTTATCACAATTGAAACGAGTCCACTAAAATTCATACAATTATACAAAAATCTCGAATTGTTCAAACGAAATTATGAACAATCTTACAAAATAAAAATTTCCAGAATTTTCGTAAACTGATACAAGTTTCTTGAATCTTCCGAAAATCTTCAATCAGTAGATTTAGTAGATTTTTAGTAACTCCGAAATTTATAAGCAAATTACAAAAAATGAATAAATATTCTGGAATCCTGACAAAGATGTTTTATGAATGTACATTTCCTTAAAGTTTCTAAAACATTCCTCAAAATGTACTGAACCTCAACTGATGAGAAAATGAAACGATGAAAGACAATGAAAAAATGAAAAAGTTCAAAAGGTGTCAAGTGCGATTCCGATGCAGCTAATTTCATCAAGTAAAATGTAATGAGGAAATTAACCTCATCAAAATAGCACTTGTCCCCCTTTGAATTTTCGTACTCCAATTTCAAACAGGTGAAATTGAATTTCGTGCAGTATAAAATTTGAATGATGAGAGTGGATATTATTCTTACATTGTCTTTGTGTTTGGGTGTTGGTGTGCTTTCACGAGAGGACTCTTCTGTTTCCGTTTCCTCGACAGTTTTGGAAGTTTTTGATTTTATCGAGTCCTGTATGTGTGAAATTTTGAAAATGTTGGTGAATATGGCTCGAATCAAGTAGGATTGATTAAAAAATTTACAGTCATTTTTTTTTACTATCGATTTGTTCGCCATAGTGTACGGAGTAAAAGAAAGTTTTGTCGAAATTTATGTATGAATGTATGTTATAATAATATACAGTTATGAATATATGAATATCATAAGATAACATAAATATGTAACATTTATGTTATCTATCAATGTATCAAGATATTATAAAAAAAAAGGAAAATATTATAATGTATTTTATTACAAATTTTCCGTCGAAACTGAATCGTATCTGTAGGTAGTGAGTAGTACGTTTCGAAAATAGTCAGACGCGTATCAGAAAATCAGTGAGTCTCGATTTTGTCCGACTTTAGAGTACGTGAGTAGTAAGTCCCAAGTATGGTCAGACAAAGGAATCAGTCCATCGTAATCTGTTTTCGTCTTTAATTTTTTAATAGAAAAAAAGTGGGATGTATCATTATTTGAAATTGTACAAATAAAAAGTGCATTCTACCTTTCTACTGTCAATGTATGAAGATTTGCGTGATGATTTCGGTGTTTCCTAGAAATGTGTATTTTTTATTTTCGTTTGTATATCACGGTAGGAGAATGGACATGTGAGTAAATTGTGAGTAGTAATTACCTCATTGTCGTCTATTTCAATGTATGAAGATTTACGTGAAGATAGTGGTGTTGCCTAAAAGTGTAGATGTATTTTATTAGGATTGGAGTGGGGAAATTTCATTTCCGAACATGGATAAAAATGAATAAAAATCGAGCATATTCAAAATTTTTTATGAATCGAATCGATAACTCAGAGCCAGAAAAACAAACTTTGATAAACCAGTTTTCTGTCGAAGAATTTCGACTTTCAACTTTTGGAGTTGAAAGACAGAAAAGTTTCGGAATCAAAGTGGTTGAAAAAAGGTTTCATTTTTTTGGGGATTCACGAAAAATGGCGAAAATTTTTACGGAAGTTACGTTTTATCGTGTTTTCGTTGTAAGTATTGAGTATGTCGTCAAGTATATTTATTTTGACACCTTAGGGTAATAAACAGCTTTTTCTTGCCCTGCGCGCGTCAAAAATCCGTTCATTTCTCTTCGATGTATTGCATATTGTATAAACTTATCTCTCGGCTTCGCCTCGGTCAACAATGCTCGCATTCGCAGGAAAAAATTGTTTTCTTCAGGTGCATCATACTCAATCAACTTCTTTGAGCGGAAATTTACTCAAAAATGAGTGAAATCTCCCTCATTTAAGAGTAATATTTCACTTCAAAAAAAAAAAAAAAAAAAAATCGTAAAATTGCAATATTAACTTTGTTTCGTAAAAATGGCTTCAAAATGAAGTATAATATCACTCACTTTGAGTACAATTCCCACTCGATCTTGATTTTAAGGATTTTTACCCAAATTTAGCAAGTCTTCGCTAAAAAAAATTCCGAGTTTTTATTATTATGTGTACGTATGTTGTAATTACCTCACTCACGCTGTAAGAGGATTTTCGGGAAGGTGTAGGTGTTGCCTGAAAATGAATGTGTTTAAGTTTATTTTCGTGAATGTTTGTTGACTATTCCGAATATATATATATATATATATATATATTTTTTTTTTTTAAATGTTTGAGTATATATCTTGTATCTTCGATAAATCAAATGTAACACGAATATTGGAACAGTTTTGCAGTT
The DNA here is from genome assembly GCA_030522785.1 of Platygaster equestris. Lineage (NCBI taxonomy): Eukaryota > Metazoa > Arthropoda > Insecta > Hymenoptera > Platygastridae > Platygaster > Platygaster equestris. Next base: position 3,647 of record JAPYZK010007425.1, read on the forward strand.
ATTATGAATAATTCGATCATTTTTATCCTAGCTATCAATTTTCGACTTCATCATTTATAATCAATGCGTTATGTAAAGAAATGTACCTCGCTCTTCCTATCGAGTTCGTCTATTGAAGGTGTCAGACTAGTTTTCTACAATCACAGAAATTAATCAAAATAGTACACATTTTTACTCTTTTCATACAAGTGGTCACTTTTTTCAAGCAAAAGAGAGAACAAAACTGGGGTTTCTTTCAGAATTATTAAAGAAAACAAATTGTTATTGTCTTTGTATGACATCATTTTCCTACGATATGAAAATTCTTGTGTACCTTTTTCTTGATAGAATCGCGTGGGCTTGTGTCTGGTTTTTTTTCCTTCTGAAAAGATGGACAAATTCTGATCTGTCGAATTTTTCTTCTCAATTTGGGTATTGTACAACAATCGAAGTTTTTTATAACTTCTAGTAGACTTGTTCAACGAATGTTTTTAGTATCGAAAGTTTCTACCCTGAAATTTAGTGTTTTTAGTGCTGAAATGGAAATGAATGTGATGTATTTGTAGAGTGACAGGACAGTGAAAGTAAGTGTGTAGACGAAGTAATTGTGAAAGTGGCTTGGGAAGTGAATGAAATGCAAATTTTCGAGCGAATTCATTATCGTAATATTAATTATCCCTTATTTAGTAATTATGTTTAAAGTCGAAAAAAAAACGTATTAAAAACGTATAAAACATTACGTAAAATCTTTGAAATTACGAAAAATAATAAGACACCAAAATTTTTGGTCCGGTGATTTTTGAAGATTTTTTTCATTGCTATGAGAGTTTTTGAAAATCCTAAAACGTTTTCGCCGATACATTTTCGAAAATTGTTACACATTCTTCGACGTTGACGAAAACTGGTGGAGAATTTTTATCATATTGCGATATTTTGGTTTTTTACATTTGAAAACTTCAAGGGTGGGAGGGGAGGGAGACGCGTCAATTAATATCTTGATTACACAAAAACCAATGTCAATTACGACCACCTTAAGTATCCCACAACAATTTCTATTTTTCCAAATATTTTTCTGAAAATACACTGCAAATTTTATGAATTCTATTTTCATAGTTCCGAAATTTGGTAACTCGTATTGTTCAATACTGATAAGCATACTAATTCGATTTCCATACATTTTTTACATTTTCCACAAAAAATATCTCCAGTATGGGAAAAATAAAAATTTACTCCTCCCTCAAAATTGCATGTTTTTGATGCCGAAAAAAAAAATGAATTCGACCACTTCGTATAGAAAAAAAGGACAGAGAAAGTGTGTAGAAAAAAGTCGTAATAGTGATAGCGAGAGGGACTGTCAGTAAAATGTACCTTTTCAGGGTTTATTATCTGGACATCAACAATTTCATATTTTTCAGTTGTGTGCACCTAATAAAATACATTTTAATGTTTAATAATAATTTTGTGTATTATGTATATTATTTGTTCCTTAATGTGTGTATGTACCTTCGTTTTTGGGTGTGATATTATGGGGAAAATTTCCTAAAATAAAAAATGCTCATGATAAAAAAATTACGAAAGTTCATGACGAATGTCAGGAATTGTTAGAGGGTACCTCGGTTTTTCTTAGTGTGATCATGTATTTTGGTGTTGAGTCAACCTACAAATAATTATTTTTTGTCATCAGTTTCTGGAGGAGAAACTTACGAATTACGGGACTTCAGGTTCGAAATACAGTAGGCTTCCGTTTATGTAAACCGCGCTCGATTATAGTCGATAAATGTTGAAATAGGGTTAAAAAAATTGGAAGGGAAACTTCAGTTCAGTGAAAAATATAAAAAGTTCGAATTTATCAATTTCGAAATTTATCAATCCCAAATTACAGAAAATTGTGAAAAATTTCAACATTCCAGAATGTAAATATTTGAAAATCGAAATTTCTGAATCAAAGACCAAACAATCTGAAAGCATCAACGAAAAATAAAAAAAAAGTATTTAAACTAGCCCCAATGATCGAAATTTCCATGTTTCCATATATGAATGTTTACGTTCCACGACCGTTTCCATAAGCGAAAGTTTACTGTATGTAAACTACGAACTTTTATTTTCCTATGGAGTTAATTGTAATATTAATGAATGAAGAAAAAATTATTCATACCGTGCTCTTTCTTTCCATGATGGATGATCTTCTACTTTCTGATATACTTTCTTCTTCGACCTGTGAATAATTAATATCCAGTTGACATACTTTCATTTTTTTTTTTTTTTTTTTGCAAGAAAAGTTCGAAAATTATACAACTTATGAAAAATGACGTTTTTCATGTCACTCGAATTTTCGTATTGATCAAAGTCTAGTTACAAATTTTCAAAAAGCTGTTTTTCGAAATTTTCCGTTTGAAAAATTCTTTGGAAGTGTTATATTAGGGTGACCAGACGGAGTAATTGGGTAGGACATGTCCTGTCTCCGACCTGGTGTCCTTTACAATAATTTAATGACTGTTAAAAATTGATGTAAACAGTTCAGATCAGGAAATTCTGATATTCAATTCGATGAGTTATGAAAATGCTCATGCACAGACAAAATTTCGTCCAGAGATGTTGAAGTTACGAAATTAGCGAATCCGGAAGTACAATTCAGCAAATTGAGAAGATTTTCATTTCATCAGGATTTCGAAATTTGGGGAGTTCAGCAGTGAATATGTAGCATTTCAAAATGAGAATTTGGATATTGATATTTATAGACTGAATTAGTTAAATGGTTTCATAGTATATTATATTCCAAAGGGCGAAAAGTTTTTTTGGACGAATGCGAGTTTATATTCCGAGGCGAAGCCGAGGGATGTAATCGTATGAGTCAAAATTACTTTGATTTCGAAAAAAAAAACAATTTTACCATTCTAACATCGAACTTAGAAAAATTTCTCAAACAAATCCAGATTTTTGATTTTTCGAAACGTTTTTGAACTTTTCAAATCTTTTGGGAAACTCGAATTTTTTGAATTTGGAGCTGTTTTTGAACAATTTGAAACTCAATGAATTCCGAAAAAAGTTTAGAATTAATGTAATTTCCTGAGAATTCACAATTTTCGAAATTTTCGAATAATTTCGAACTCAATAAATTCCAACTAAGAATTCAAATTTTTCGAATTTTTCAAAAAAACTACAATTCTGAAATTTAAATGAAAACGTACAAGTTCAAAATCTTTAGAAAAACTAAGATTTTCATATTTTTGAAAGGACACAAAATTTTACGAAAATTTTCTACAAAGTTAAAGATTTTTGAACTTTTTAAAAAACTTGAATTTTGCAAGAAATTCGAATACTAAAATCTTTCAAAAAAGTCATAATTTTTCGATTTACGAAGAAAACATCAAATTTCGTACAAAAAGAATAAATCTAAATTCTCGAAATTTTCGTAAAACTCTAAACGTCAAATTTTTCAAAAACCCCAAAATATAAAAATTTTCAGAAAAACCTCAAAATTCGCGAATCTGTTGTAGAACTACAAATTTTCAAATTTTCGAAAAACTTAGAATTTTTTCATAAAGAAAAAAAACTAATAATTCACGAATGTTCCTAAAATCTATTTTCAAAATTTTTGAAAAACTCCAATATTCCAAATTTCTCAGCACACTATATTTTTGAATTCCGAAAAAACTTCAAATTTCGAAAATTTCTGAAAAACTCATAATTTTCGAATTTTTGGTACTCAAATTTTTCAAATTTCGCAAAAAACGATCAAAAATAAAATAATCAAAGTTTTCTCAAGCATATTAAGTTTGTTCTAATGCAAATTCAATTAATTTTGTTTGGAAATTCGCATTCACATTCACGTGTCACATTTACATCTCATTTGCACTTTCGAAGTTAGACTTTCAAGTGGAAAAATGTTCGAATCTAGATAACTGAGTTTCCGAACTTCAACTTTTTGAAGCTTCAATCTTTATTTGTCATGCTTGTCCCTACTTTTATCATTTGCCCTAATTTTGGATTGAACTGTTTAATTTTTTAGATAAAGTCGTCTGGTCACCCGAATTATATTCTGCTGAGTGATTTTCACTGAGATGATAAAAAATTGTCACAAATTTCCGAAAATTGTTAAACATGTAATAGATTCAGAATAAATCAGAGTTGAGACTTGAGTAAAGTTTTGAACGTAAAGATACGTTATTGTTATAAATTGTGTGTACCTCTTCCTGAACAGAATACCGTCTCTCAGGAGTTAGTGAACCGTCTCTGTGTACGATCTGTGTTAAAAAAATGTGCGTGAGTGTGTTGAATGATTTCAAAAAATGATGAAGTCATTTACCTTTTCTTCGGTCGTGCTTATGGAGCTTCTTCTGCTCTCTGTTCTCAGTTCTTCCACCTATCGACAGAAAATTTTTTTACGTTTAAATGTCGAAATACAGAAAATTTAATATGTATCTTCTCTCCCGATTGGGGCGAAAAGAACTGGAAATGTCATAAATTCTTTAAAATTATGAATTTAGTGCAGATAAGATCAAAATTATCTAAAAATCATGGAAAACATCTTGATAGATGCAGAAACTATTGATGACTTTCTGATATCATCATAAATTCGTAACAATTTCAAAGGTATTCGACCTTTTGAACAATTTTGAATATATTATTGAAATAATTCAAAATGTTCATTGATTCACAGAAATACTGAAAAATACTCATGAATCATACAAAATTGTTAGGAAATTGTGAATTTTCTATATATTTTGTTTTCTTGTTTACGTAAGATTTGTAACGACTGAAAAATTTGGAGGAATCCCCCCCCCCCCCCATCCAATCCTTAAAACTTCTGACGTAATTTGTGCACGTTCTCTAACTCAAAACAGCTCAAATTTCAAAATTTGTTACGAATTGAAGTAAAAAAATCCTAAAATTCAACTTTTTCCCTAACTAGAAATTTTTCGGATGATATTTGAAAACGTCCTGAATTGAATAGAAACATGAAAAACACATATATTTTTCACTCACCCTTGACGCTGATTGTTTACGAGTCGACACTTTTTTCTCCGGCTTCGGCGTTGTTTCTCGCGATGACTGCAAAAATTTACAAGATCAATTTTTTTTTTTCATCGATTGATGCAAAAAAATTCTCAATTACCTTCGTAGAATCAATCTCTTTTTTCTTAGCCACCGTCTTCTGTAACAAATAGAAAAAAATATTCAAGTACTCAAACGTAACATTTCACAGAATCAAAAAATCAAATTCGAATGAAAAGTGTTTTAATGAAAATTCAGATATAAACACTAAATTAAGACAACAAAATTTGAATGGAAATTTCACCGAAGCAAAAAATGTACTGTCAAAATTACCTTTTCTTCTTTTTCTTCGATTTTTTCTTCAATCTTCTTCTGCAAAATTCCAAAAATCAATTATGAACCACTGAAAGTAATATCAAAAAATCTTTTTTTTTTTCTTTTTAAAATCAGACAATTACCTTAATCGTTTTTTTCTCCTCGATCTTCTCGACATTATTCACTTGCTGTTCCTTCTTCGTAGTAACAACCGATAAAAAAACAAAAATCCATTAATCTCGTCTTGTGAAATGAAAACTATGGAACATGAAAAGCACTGAAAAAACCGAATAAAGGCAATAACATTTAGTGCAAGCAACTCCATGCAGTAATTAAAATGCTTATCTACGAAACCATATTGTTTAGGACCACCTTCGTTTGTCTAAAATCAATAAGTAGATGTATTAATAGTAGCTTAGTTTGCCTAGAAAGCTGAAAAGAATGATGACGGTGAATATTTTAACGTCGCTGAAATGTAAAAAAATGATTAGAAGCTCATGGTATGGTGTCATTATAGATTTTGTACATGTGGAAATGAATTATTACCTAGATCAGCAGTATTTACCAAAGCGGAAAGCTGCACAATTTTAGTAGCTGCTTTTCTTTACATACGTTATGGAGATTTTCATACGAATAGTTCTTGAATTTCGGAGTACTCACCTGAAAAAATGGATAATTGTTAACTCTGGGTTGATTTTTGGAAGGATCATTTTACAATTGGCCAAGTGCAAAGTTTTTTGTTGCAATTTTTGAGATGAAGGTCGATTTTTTTTTTTTTTAACGGAAATATGAAATTCTGCAGTGATGTTTTTTGATTATTTGCAATTGATTTTTTATTTATCTATAACGTGTTTTATAAAAGTTTTATGAAAAATTTTTTTTTATACACATTTTTTTCAGCATTTTTAAAAATATGCAAAAATTTTTCTTCAATTTGAGTTTAAGAATTTTCGACCTTATAAAAACACGAATTTTCATAAATGATTCACTGATTTTATAAAAATTTTGCCTATTTTTATAAAAACTACAATCACTAGGGATAATGGAATTTGTATTCAGTTATTTATTCATTCAATTTGCAAATTTCGGCGTTATTCGAATTCAAAAAAATGTCCGACTTTTTGCGTAGATCAAAAAAATACGACATTAGAATTAAAGAAAAATTCTTCTATTTCCAGATTTGCAAATTCCTCCGATTTTCGATAAAAATCAAAATATCACAAAATTCGGATAATTCGCAATTATTTTGGACTTCGGCCCATTTTTAGACATAAGAAATTAATTTTCATCTTGAAGAACAATCCAAAAATTTATCTCGTACAATTTTATGATGTGCATTAAAAATTCTGTCGCACTCGGCCAAATAGAATATGTATAATTTTTACACTGTTTAATAATAGAAATAATTAGTCAACCAGGTGAATATAAGACACGACATACAAAACTGGAAAAAACACAAATCGGGATGTTTTTTAACAATTATGATCGTGGGTTTCGTTTTTTGTGTACCAGTGAATTAGCTGCTATAATTTTGCAAGTGTAAATTAATGCTTGTGGGGATGATTTACCTCATCTAATTCTGGTTGGTCGATACCGTTCGGTTTTACGTCCTGTTTTTCGTCCTTGAAACAATGAATGTTGTTTGTGAGAGGTGAGTTACAATGAAAAAATTACAAAAATAAAAAAATTAAGCCAGGGGCGGACGCAGAAAAAATTTTCAGGAGGAGTTTTCGAAAGAAATGTTTCTTAATTCTCGTGATTTCTGGAATTTTTAACATTTTCGTAATTTTTGCGATTCTCAAAATTCTTGGAATTCTCGTAATTTTCAAAATTTCTGAAATGTGTAATACACTCGTAATTTCTGAAATTTCAATATTCTCGGAACTTCCAAAATTTTTGTGAATCTTCGGATTTTTTGGAATACTCAAAAATTTGAATGTATACAAAATGTTTTAAATTGTGAAAACTTTAGAAATTCTATGTATTTCCAAAAATGTTATAGTTTTTGACGTTTTTGGACTTTACAAAATTTTACGAATTCTCCAAATTTTTGAAATGATACGATGTTTTAGTTTTATCAGATTCTTAAAAAAATTAGAAAGATTTAGAAATTTGAATGATTTCTAAGATGTCCAATATTCCAAAAGTTTTTGGAATTTTCAAAATTTCCAAAATTACTATAACTTTCTAAATTACTGAAATTGTTAAAATTTCTGAATTCTCTATTTCTGACACATTCGCAAGTTTTCTGAAGTTACGAATGATTGATAATTTTCCGAGATTTTCGTTAACTTCAAAATTTCTCAAATTTTCGGTTCTCTCAAAGTATTTGAACATCCGAAAATTGACGAAATTTCAAGAATAATAAAAAATTCAAAAACTATTAATTTTCAAAAACTTCAGAATTCTTGGAAGTTTCGGACTATTCGAAATTTTCAACATTTTCTCAAAAATTGTAATTTTGAAGTTTTTATTTTTCTAATTCAGTATTATTATTTTCTAATTTGAATTCAGTCTAACTTTCAATAATTTAACAAAAATTGAAAAGTTTGGAATATTGAATCTCTAAGATTTCAAAGCACACATTTTTTTCACTTCCAAATTTCTAATCATTTTACTTTCAAAAACAATCAATCTTCTTCAAATTTCGCGAAGGGTTTCAACCATTGAACCCCCCCCCCCCCCCTCTGCATTCGCTCCTGAATTAAGCATATATTATCTCGAATGAAGTAGTGTAATATGATGCGATGTAACGAATGTGAAAACATGCAGCATTTGAAAAAAAGCTCCGTGTAAGTTTTCGAAATTAATTGCAAATATCAAAATTATTAAGATATATAAATTATCAAAGCGACGTGTGGATCGTTTTTTGTCGTGTACCTTTTCTTCCTCTTTGACTTCTTCCTTCTTTTTCTCCTTCTTTTCTTCTTTCTTCTCTTCCTCCTCTTTCTTTTTCTTTTCTTTTTGCTGTAATTCATCACAGGGTTGCATGCAATTGGTTAGAATACGCATTTTTGAATAATAAAATAATAAACATTCACTGGATAAACACAAAATTATAAGTTCACAAAAGATGTACATACAGAAGGTTTTTCCATGATTTTCGAAAAAATTCTAGTTTTGTCCTCTGTATTGCGTGTGAAAAATGACCGACTTTTTCTCTTGTGGAAAAATGAACATTTTTTTACACTCGTGAAAAAATCGATTATTTTTTTGCTGCACACAAGATGTTGGGATAAACAGCTATTTTTTTCGAATTACATAAAAATAATCGTATATATGCCACAGGTCGAGAAAGCGCAATTTTGAATTTCTGTGATACCTAATTAACCTCGCACTCGTTTTTTCAACTTGTGGTATAATATACTATTGTAATTATTAGTTATACAAATGAAATTTATACATTTTTCATTCGACTGTGCTTTTTTGGATACATTTGTCAAGAGAAGTGTTAATTAGAACGAAATTTGAATATTTGATGCCACTAGGGAACTTCGGATATTTATATGTTTCGTGGGAATTATTTTTTCGGGAATTCACCTCTACTGTCAATTTGGCGGAGGATTCGTCTTTTCCAGATTCGCTACTGACGACAACTTTGTAAGTTCCTGTGTATTCCATTTTTGCACTTTCGATTACGAGTTTCATTTCTCTGCCATCGAAAGATGTTTTGTATTCTGATGAAGAAGTGATGGTTGTTGAGTCTCTGAAAAGAGATCGATTCTTGATTCAATTCACCATTTTTTTCAGTTTTAGAAATGTATACATTTTCTTGGGGTTAAAAAAATTTGGAAATTTGTACTTTGAAGTGAACCATTTTCTATTTTTTGACACTCAGATTGAAAAACTCAGAGTTCATTCAGTCGGAAAATTCGTAATTCACAATTGTTGAATGTAAATGTAGTTCGGAAAAACTTAAGTTTCAATATTTTGGATTTTCGATTCGAATTTCCGGAAATGGATACTTGAAGAATTTTTGAGATTCGTACTATTTTCGAAACCCTAGTGATTGTAGTTTTTATATAAACAGGCCAAATTTTTATAAAATCAGGAAATTATTTGTATAAATTCGTTTTTTTGTAAGGTCGAATTTATAGAAGTTATATAAGATTTTCGATTTCTATAAAGTGGTTCTATATAAGCCTTATGAAAAAAATTTTTTTCATAAAATCTGTCAAAATTTTCATACAATTCATCTGTTTTTCTATAGAAACAATTGAAAGGCTTTAAATTTTTTTATAAAACCTCCATTTTTATCAAAACTTTTCAATTTTTATGAAAAGTTACATATTTTTATAAAAAAACTTCCCTGATATAAGGAATTTATCTTATAGTTATATTTGATACGTTTCTATTACTCAAGGGAACAAAAAATCATGTTCGTTAAAAAAAAATTTTTACATGAAAAAAATTTTTTTCATAAAACTTTCATGAAACCACTTTATAAAAAATGCAAATTTCATAAAACTTCTATAAAACCGACCTTATAAAAATTTTTATAAACATTTTTTGTAAGGTTTTCATAAAAACTAAGATCACTAGGGATGTAAGGTATTTCACTGATTTTTTTCGTAAAATTACCAATTTTGTTGAGCTGAAACGGCTACATTAGTTACACTTAATCGACTGAAACAACAAAAATATGAAAAAAATTCGAATACTTACTTGTACCAAACAACAGTCAATTTTTTGTTCGTAAGTGATAAAACTGCCACGAATTCGGTCCGTTTTCCTTCTTGTACAGTCTGTAAAATTCGAAAAAATTATCAAGTGTTCAATCTCAATCAAAAAAATCGAATAAAATTTTTCCGGAGTAAATCGGAACTCACAGTTGCAGATAAACCGGAAACGATTTTCGGTGGTTCTTCCGGAAGTTCCGCAATTTCGACGACTTGCGAAGTCGCTTCTCCTTTTTCGTTTCTTGCGACCAACTTGTACTTGCCTTTGTCAGAGTGGGATATTTCTTCGATTTCTAATTTGACCGCGAATTCTCCCTGTCGGAAAACGAGAAAAACTTACAAGTGAAACACTTTTCGGATGCTCCGAATCTTAATTGGTAACGAATAATACGAAGAAAATAATTTTCTCTATATTTAGTTCTTGATACAGTGCAATTTTGAAGATAATTAAAGTTTTACATCATCTTTTGTTCTGAAATTTTACAGGTTTTTTGATGAATTTTATGCAGGGAAATTTTTTGATTACGCGTTGAAAATAGGGTGTCAAAACATTTTTCGAAAAATGTCCGTATTTTTGACCGTTTTTATATAAAAATGAAACACTTTACCTGAAAATTCAAATCTATGTGCGTGGAATTTTAAGATATATCTCCAAATTGGAAATTTTGAGCATTTTTATAATTCAGAGAAAAGTATCAAATTTACGAAAATTATCAAAATTTCGAGAATTTTGAATGTTTTGAAAATTCTGAATGTTCCAATTATTGTGGAATTTCGGAAATTTCGAAGATTCCGTAAAATTTGAGGATTTACAAAAGATTGAGAATTTTAAATTAACGAAAATTTAAAATATTTCAGGAATTTCCACAATTTCAAGAATTTCCATAATTTGAAAGATTACAAAATTTGGAAAACTTTCAAAATTTCGATGATTT
>JAPYZK010007427.1:0-11059 GCA_030522785.1 Platygaster equestris
AATATTTTTGATAATTTAGAGAATTTCGAAAGTTTTTAGTATCCTGACAATTTTCAGAATTCCACAATTTTCAGAAATTTCAGAGGTTTGAAAAAATTTCCGAAAATCTTAGGAATTAAGTCAGTTTTCATAATTTATGAAATGATTTCAAAAATTTTACGAATTTATAAAACTTCGAGAAACTTTCATTCAGTTGGAACATTTTTAACATATTTCAAGATTTTCGACTCTTTCGACAAAATTCAAAGTTTAGAGGATTTCGAAGATTTTTAAAATTTTTGAAATTTTCAAAATCTTCAATACCTAGGAAATTTCGGAAATTTCAGAGATTTGAAAAAGTTTAAAAAATTCTAAAAATTCACAGTACTCCTATAATCATTAAAATTCTAAAAATTGCACGAATTTCTAAAACTTTAAGTAACTTAATAATTTTGAACATTTCGAACATTTCAAGATTTTCAATGATTTCGCCAATTTTCTAAGTTTCGAGTTTTTTGAAAATCCCAAAAGTCCAGAAAATTTGGACAATCTCAAGAATTCCAAAAATGTTGGAAACTTCAGAGATTTCAAAAAGTTCCAAAAATTCTAACAAGCTAGGGAATTCCCACAATTCTCCAATGAAACTTCTCTTCTTCAATTTGTTAAATCAATTTCAAATACAAATCACCCCAGCCCTCCGCCCCCCCCCCCCCAAACAAAATTTCTGTCTACGTCCTTGGTACCGACGTTTTTTTATCACATTGCACTGATCTGGCAACATAGCAATGTACCTATTTCAGAGGGTCATTAAGGCTAGGCGGCGAAATTCCGTGATCCGCGAACAGCCGCATTAGCAATACCGATGCCCCTCGCGCAAAGGAGTATTCCCTATGAAAGAGGAAGAAGCTAGAGATCACGAACGAGAAGTCCCTCCGCCATTCGCGGCGGACTAGTTCTTTCTCCCGCGGTAAAGGTCACGAAGATCCCTCCCCTGAGCGATCTCGCACTCTCTCGTCGCTGCATAGATCACGCCGATGATTTCTACATTCCACCTCAATTTTCTCCCAATTCCAAACTAACCCAATGTACTCCAAACGAAGGCTCAACCCTATAGTTCCATGATTTCACCACCAAAATTCGAGCTAACCCCCCCACATCTGATTCAACTGACCATGAATCGTTATCCCGAGCTACTTTCACCTTCAAAGGTCATCACGATCGAAACCCCTAAAATTCGACCAACACCTCCAGAATATCCAAAAAACCCGGACCTAGGTAGATCAGAGACGACCGTCAACGAAGGCCCGCGTCCTCACGTGATTTACCATTTTCGCGCGCGGGGAAGGCAGGGCCGGGGGTACACGGCGAGAAGCGTGGTCCAGGGGAAAACGCGAGAATCTCGGATTGAGTGGGTCTCTGTGTCAGCGAGGTCACGGGCCCGCTCGAGCCAACAGCTGCCAGGCACATCCTCGTGGTAGCGCGCGATTACGCGAGTGTGGGACACGCTCACCTATTCCCCAACACGTCCCTAACTACGTGGGAGCCCGCGCTCTCATCCCCTTACTTGTTCTCGGTACTAGTATATATCGGCCCGAGAGCATCATCCTGGCGCCAGTCTCTTGCGACCGAGGATTTAAACCGTTCAGTGGTGCGTGGTCCGAGACAAAGGACATGGATATCCTCAAGTGCCTCGGTGTACTCCTCGCTTTGGGCCTCGTCGCCTCGGCCGCGGACGATGAGGACAGCAACACCTTCTTCGACAGGAGCTACCGGGCCCTGTCGCGCGTCTACGAGGAATGCCACCAGAGGAACATGGGCCTCTCACCCTGCCTCAAGAAGAAGGCCATCGCCTTCGTCGAGAGACTCGGCAGGCTCGACAACCTCCCCATCGCCGAGAACCTCGAGCTCGTCAAGAACCCCGGCGCCGCTTCCGGGGAGGTTCGCAGCGTCGATTTGGACTCGGCGGTTGGGAGGACCGTCGGCGTCGGCAAGGATGAGCTTCTCAATGAGATCCTCTTCGAGAGGATCGCGACTCTGATGAACCAGTTCAATTTGAGGATCAGTCTGCCCAAAACTAACTCGGATGAGCTTAAGAGGAGCGTGGAGGAGGGGCGGGGGAAGATGAAGAAGATGATGGGTAAATGAGATTTAATGGGGTATGGGAGATTTTATTGAGGAAATGTTTGAAAATTCATTTTCTCGGATGTGGATTGATGAGGATACTTTGGTTTGAACCTTTGAGGGGAGGGTTTGTTTTGACATTATTTGATTGATAACGCTGATTTATGGTGTGGAATCCTAACGAAAAAATTTAATTCTATTGTTCAGGAAAATGATATAACGTGGAGAGCTGCTAACTTATCATATGTCACATGAAAAAACGATTGTGGGGTCGTAAGGCGAGAAACTGAGTATAGTCATCAAGAAAGTTGAGCGCAGTTAGGATTTTAGATGAATAAAATGATGACTGGGGTCAATAAATCAGTGAATGACGATGGTTTCAATAATTTTGAAAAATATATATATGTAACGAGTACGAAAATGAATTGAAAACAACAGTGTCCCATTTCAATTTTGGGACACTGATGTCAACTGTCTGAAATTCCCTAACCTGTTCATTGAAAGCACCAATCAACTTCATGCTAGACGTTTTAATCATTCAATATCAAAAGATCAAATGTTACATCAATATTTGACCAAGAGTGTCTCTCACGACTTTAATTTCACCAGTCTCAAATTTCATACTTCTTTGGTTATAAAAATATTGCTCAGTTTCACCTGAGACATTTTAAATACCGAAAAATAGGACATCTAGGGCCGGATTTATACAGGGCAACATGAGAAGTTGCCCATGGTGGCGCCCAGGAGGGGGCGGCAAAAGTGAGGATTCAAGTCAAGTTTGTTTCCAATCATTTATGAACAAACATACTAACGAATTTGTTCAAGAAATTGAGAAAAAATCAAAATTTCTGAAACTTAAAACTTACTGAAGTTTCACACTCGTGTAACTCGATGAGACTTTTTTTATTTTCGATAATTTTGAAATTTTCGAAAATGTTTCGAATTTCCAGATTATAAAAGTTCGAAATCTAGAAAACTTTGAAACTTTAAAAATTTTCAAAACTCTTATACATCTTGATTGTGATAACTATAAAAAATGAAAATATGCAAATTTGGAAACTTCAAAATTTGCTGAATTTCTGGAGTTTAAAAAATTTTCAAACTTTGAGATTCTCAGATTACAAAATACTGTGAAATTCTTTAGAATTTTAAAAATCAAGAATATTCAAATCATTTGAATCTTCTCGAAATTTCCAAGCTTCAAAGTCACTTCACTTTTGGTTGAAGACTTCAAAGTCCCAGAACTTACAAAATTTGCGACGCTCTAAGCTTTTACAGTTTGGAACATTTCGAAATTTCACAACTTTAAAACTTCAAATTCCTTCGAAAATGCTAAAATTTTCAGAACTTCAAAAATTTCCAGAATTTCCAAAGCTAGAAAACTTCATTACATTCTACGAAACTTCAAAATTCACTGAAATATCCGAAACCCCCTAACTTTAGAAATTTCAAAACCTTTCAAACTTCTTAATTTCAAAATTTGTCAAAAATTTCAAACTTCCACAGTTTCAATAATTAACAGAAGAATTATTTTCAAAAACCTTAAAAAACTTTAAACTTTCATTAAAAAACGAAAAATTCCTAAAATGCCGGGCATTTCTTTGCTATTCATAAATAATACGTGAATTATCATTTTATTCCGCCCAGGGCGCCCTTATATTCAAATCCGTCCCTGAGGACATCAAACCCCACTTCAAATCCAACATAAAAGTGCCTCATCCTAAGACACGAACTTTTCTAGTCTAAAATTCACGTCCCAAATAATCCAGATTCGAAGTGTCTTTCTCCTCGACACATCTCAATAATCACAAATCAAGATACTTCTAATTCGATTAGATCCGCTTTTTTCCCCATAAGCATCGAATTCACCCTTACATCTCCAGACCCTTTTCTCTGTCACCAGGAATGATGATGACAGGAATGGCGATGAAAATGGCCGCTCTGGTACCCATCGCCATGGGCGTGCTTTTCCTCCTAGCGGGAAAAGCTCTGATCATCAGCAAGATCGCCCTGGTCCTGTCCATGATCATCGGTCTGAAGAAACTCCTCTCCCAGAAGAACCAAGATCACGGCGGCGGCGGCGGTGGCCACGGGGGCTGGCAGCAGGGCGGGGGTGGCGGGGGTGGCTGGGACCGTAGTTTCAAGGACACCGCCGCGGCTCAAACCGAGGGCGAGAGGGATTACGCTCACAGTCTAGCGTACAGGTCCTTCCACCAGCAATGATCTTACCGCCACCCTCGAGGACCGTGAGAGTGTCAGAGATCAAGATTTTCAAGACTGTGCGGTGATACTTAAAGTGTTCCAAATGTGCGCTCTTCGGACATTTCTGATCTTGATCCTCGAACGATCTCGATTCAAACCTTTTTTTAACCGCACTAACCCCAGTAACTGCGAACGTAGAACGTAGCGACTGAGAAAACGCAATCGTCATTGAAATAAGGTGCCTAAGGATGTGACGGTATGAGGAAACTTTTTTCTCAATTTTCGGGGTCAAAAAAAGAGGAAAGAAATAGTTTTTTTAGGCGAGGAGGGTGGGGGGGGGGGGGTGTAAAAAGTTCGAATACAAGACTTTTATTTATACTTTTTATCTATTCAATTACCTACAAGGAAAAAAAGGTTTAGTATGAATACATCATCTCCAGTAAAACGTTTGATCTATCGAATAAACTGTATTTTATTTTGTGAACTCCCTCAAAATTGTCTTATTCTAATTGTAAACGGAGGAGTAGACAACGAACGTGTGAAAATACGACACAAAACTATATTAAAATACCGAAAAAAGTTGCAGCTGACGAGAAAGTTTTTTTTAATCCCACAATTTAGCTTCTCTTTATGTTACAAGCAGATCGAGAGTGGAGGGGAGACGATAAAAGTGATGAAAAGGAGGTGAAAGGACATGGAGTGATGGAAATGAATTGGATGAACGAAATTATTTCGTGATGAGAACTGTCGTCTAGTTATCTGTAGAAATTCTTGCTTTCCAGGTTGATTATTATTCATCTCAAATTAGATTTCATGTCTTCGTACCTCTACTCTGACCTTAATGACCTGTTACTCTTGTCGGTTGTCAGTTTTCTCAGGAGATAATTGCGCTGAAGAAGAATGTACAAACGCATGAAACTGACGTTACAATGAGGCGAAAACGATACAGTTACGTGGTTTCAGCGCTGCCAGACGGTCCTAGAATTGAGATTTTTCATTATCAAATAGGGGGAGGGGAATTCTAGTATTTCCTAAGTTTTTGAGGAGAGTTGATGAAAATTTATTTGGAGGGTGGGGGAGGGGGGGTTAAGGGAGAATTTTAGAGTGTTTTCAGACTGCTTAAAATGTAGGCTCAGATTCTACGAGAGGTTATTTTGTTATTAAAGAGATCTATTTGTCGATTCGCAAAATTTATCCCGAAACATCATCATTTCAATAAATGATAGTCATTCGAGAGGTTTTAAAAGAAATGGTGAACATTTTCAAGAATATGTAGAACATGTCAGTGTATCCAGAATTTTCGAAATCTACACGAAAGTCTGAATTCTTCGGAGTTGAGAAAAATCGTAAAATTTCCATGATTCCAAGATATATGAAGATTTTGTATCTGTTTTTACACTCATCAGTGAGTTTTCACATTTTTCGGGAGTTCAGAATGAATTTTGAAATTTTCGAAATTCTCTTACACTCCATAATTTGATGCTATCTGTAAATTTTTCAACAAAAAAGAGTTCCTTCCCAAATTTGAATATCAAAAAGAAGAATCATATCTTCTATAAATCAGTAAAAAAATCACCAATCTGGCAACACTGTTCCGTAATTAAAATAGCTAACTCCAGATAACTACCATTTCCCTCACAAGATTAACTCTACCGCGTCAAATTTCTTCAAAAATCGCAATTCACTTATAAACTTTCCCACATGGACAACACGTCCATTCAACCCTTTTTCCTAGTACAAATAACGACATGGTCAGTAAAGAAACCAAAATTTTCGTTCCGCCATCTTTATTTCACTCTCGTTCTATCGTCATAGAACCCAACTTATGACACATTGTTTATTGCAGATTCGGAGTTCTTAGAGTATTTTACGCCTTTTGTTATTAATTTTACGCAATGTAGAAATGTTTTGTAAATTTGCTAACACGGCTAACACAGAATAGCCCACTAGTTGACATAGAAAGAGAAGAAACTATTTATTTATTTATTTGTCTACTTGTAAGACTGTGTGAAAGTTGTGACAAATTTTGTATGAAATAAAATTGAAATATGTTTATTCTTCAAAGACGATGTTTTTTTATTTCTGTGGTTTTTTTCGTGGTTTCGTGGTTGGTCTATGCTTTGAGGCTCAAAACGGCGGCGAAGAGGGAGAAGAAAAAACCAACGAGGGCATTCGAGGCTAAGAGAAAAATGATGGCTGTGACGAAGCTTGGGATCAATGCCATGAGTTTGAGTTTGTAAGTCATCAGCAGCGTTGCCAGGATTCGTTCCATTCTTTTGCCTCTTCCAGTTGCTTGAAAATGGTTTTTTTTTATTTTTTTTTTGGTTCGAAATGGACTTAATATAGAGAGTTTTCGGATGTGGGAAAATTTATGTCGAACTCTTTCTCAGATGGAATCAGCCGAATTTTAATGATCTTGAAAAATGACTTGTTTTTTGGTAAGATTTTGACTGATTCGATCTGAGAGAGTTCTCGCTCAGAATTTGGGTGGAAATTTGGACTTGTATTCTTTTGGTTTTACGTTCATTTTTTATGCTCGTAGAATTTTTTATATGATTTTTTCAATTTTGATTCATCGGTCAATTCCCGTGAAAGAAAAGTTTTAAAAGTGAGGTTATCGAAAGGAATTTCCAGAAATTGTTGAAAATTTCAACAGTTTTGGCCAGAGATTAAGGATATTTTTGTAATTTCAAGTGCTGAATAAATTTTCCGAGTTTACAAATGCAGGAATCAATATAGAGGAGTTGTGATGATTTAATTATATTATATATAATTAAATTATATTATATTATTATTCATTATTATATTTATTTAATTATATTATATTTATTAAATTATTCCAAGATACTTGGAATAATTTGTAGACAACTTCTGAGAAAAAAAAAACATTTTGCAGAATCAAAAATGTTTAGGAATCCATCGAAAATCTAAAGATCGTAGAGAATCTCGGAAAATTCAAAAATTATAAATTTTTCAGAAGTTTACAAAATTTGTAAGCAATTTTACATTAGTCTCCAAATCGCTAAATTTTCGAAATTCGGAATTTTTGGCGTTACCCTCCTCGATTACGACTCTGACTTCGCAAATTCTTGAAATCTTCAGCTTGTATCACATTCTCAAATTCGAATTCCCATTGTCCATCAATTCCTCACAACTCTCAGAAGATCTCAAATTTCACTTTCTTTACGGAAATAATTCAAGTACTCTGATTCAACTCTCAATTTCCATATTATAAACACCAAAATCAGATATCACGTACAAATTTACAAATAACTCGAACAAAAAACCATCACAAACTCGCTCTCAACTCATCAAAAAAAAAAAAAAAAAAAAAAACAAACAAACAAACAATGATCAACCGACACTAAAATTCTCATAAATCATCCCCAACGTTCGAAAGTCTGCATTCACGATTCCACCGAAATTCTGAGCAAACTTTTCTCTAAAAATTCATAAAAATCCGTTAATACCCTGCATATCAAATCCACCCCTGTTGAACTCGTCCCCAGATTCGACTCCGAACTCCCGAGCGCCAGCAGCGTTCTCCACTGCCCCGTGGGGGTCCGTTTCCCGGAGTCCCAATTTTCCCTCCACATTCCTGAACAGTTCGATCGGGCCCGTGCAACTTTTCGCTCTGATCGGAAAGTTTTCACAAGCGCTCGACAAGCAAATAACGGCAAGGAGCAAAACGACAACGACTAGATCCACTTTTCGCGGCATTTTCCCCATGCGTTCGATCTTTCTCTCTCTCTTCCGGAAACGTCACATGGCTAAAATGGAATGGTACTTCCTTCCACCAGCGGGCACCATTTATACGGCCGATCCTCGCACAGGCTCATCAGACCTCGAACTTGATCGAGAAGGAAAAACGAGTTACGTAAATGTCCCAATTATCGACTATTGTTAGTTAAGAATTCGAAATTTGTTAACAATTTTCTACTTTGTGTCACCAAGTCGTGACCCTCCCTTTTGCCCTTCGTGTCACGTTAGAACGTGAAATTTTTAGGAGCAAACAGAAATTATATAATTATATAGTATTAGCATCGTTATGTTATTATTATACCTATTAATCGCGCTCTTAATAACTATAATTAACACGAGGGAAATTTTATTTTCAAATTGACTTGAGATGAAAATTTCCAATTGCCACTTTATAGGCTACAGATATGATGACTTTTCGAATTTTGAAGATGGGTTTTTAAAATTTTTCTACCATCTTTTTTCTGTTCCCTCGAAAAGAATTAATCAATTGAAAAAAAATTCTGCCCTCAATTAACCTAGGCAACTGGAATGGTTACCTAACCCTAGATGAATTAAAATTTTCTCTAAAAAATTATGATCCTCATGAATGCTCTATCAGTCACCCTCTCCCCACCGCAACTACCAAACCACAAACTAATGCGAAATCCTAATCAGTCAGCAATAAAAATTCCCCTAAAAACTTGACCTTCGTCCCCCACAACCCAATCATCCAAAAAATGAACAACATCCCTTATCAAACACGAAATTTTTAACTACCCCTCATCTATCGCTATTCAAAAATCTTTCCCTCAAAATTTCACATCGCACCCCCTCCCCACCGTCACGTCTTGAAAAAAAGTCTCACAGATCGTTCCGCAAAATTTTTTCACAATATTCAAATTTCCTTTTTTTGTTTCCTCGAGTTGAACAAATAAACGAATCAATCAATAAAAAAAAAAAAAACTTCTAGCCCTCATTAACCTAGGCAACTGAAATGGTCCTTTCACCGTAGATAAATCAAAAATTTCTCCAAAAAATAACTATCATCAGTTCTAATTCCCAATCAGTCACCCTCCCCCCACCGCAACTACCAAACCACTAAAAAACAAACCACAAACCAACACCAAATCCTAATCTACCTGCAATAAAAATTCCCCTCCAAACTTCACATTTCATCCCCCACAACCCAATCATCCAAAAAATGAGCAACATCCCTTATCAAACACGAAATTTTCAACTACCCCCTACATATCGCTATCCAAAAATCTCTCCCTCAAAATTTCCCATCGCACCCCCTCCCCACCGTCACTCCTAAACAACCCAACAAAAAACCCTAAAAAAAATCCCTCATCCCCTCATCAAAAACAATAACCCAATCCACCTCCACATCCATCGCCAACCAAAAATCTCTCTCCAAACTTCACTCCCCGCCCAAACTATCCAACCACCCCAAAAACCTCTACCCCTCATGAACGGGGGCAACTGGGACAGTTACCTTACTTATTTTTTTCCTTCTAAACCCGGGGATGTAGTTGGGACAGAACGAACGGCGCAACGCACGACCAAGAACTAACCGATCTGGTCTCAATTCGCTGGACGAGAGCCCCCTCCCCCTGCAGGGGGGGCAGGTGGCTCTTTTTTCTCAGTTACCTCACAGGCATGCTTGAGTCGCCAGGAAAATCAGCGGTCCGCAAAAAATGAGTCCGAAGATTACGATGCGTGCCGTAAATGCTATGATCGACGATCGAGGAATTGTAACCGCGAGGGGCGGGAGGAAAAGCAGGGGCGGGGAGGGGGGCACTTACAATGACATTTAAGTACGCGAACGATGTTTAATACTTCGTGACAAATTAATAGGTCGCGAGGGACACTGCGTCGTGTAACAGTTGCGTTTATGGTGCACAATTACGCTCTAATGCGATAGTTGAGATGGACGACGTGTTTTGGGCAGCGATGACAGGCGTTTCGGGATTCGCCCTGTGAATTAACCCTGGTAATTTTGATTTCTGTGGGAATTGCCGAAATCTTATGGGAAAAGATTTTCTTACGAGGGCGACTTTATAAGTATAAACCTGATGAAATTCACGATTTTTGTGTCGTTGGAAAAAGTTTGGATGAAAAATAATAATTTTTAGGAGAAATTTTTTTCTGATAAGGAGTTTCAGGATGTGATAAGATTTCGGAAATTCTTATAAGAATCAGAGTGACTATGGCAGGGGGTTTGATTGGGGTTGAGGAACTTTTTTATTTTGATGCTTTTTTAACACGTTTTCGGAGATCGATGTCGGACGCATGAATTTTATTTCACGTTTTTTATCGTTCGAGATAATCTTTTTTCCTTTGAATAATAACAAAAGTATCATGCATAACATTTTTCCACTTCAACAACTCTTTAAATACTCATCATTTCTCCGAACCTCAACAAAAGCAGCACACGAAACAAAGCAAATTCTCGCTTCTACATCATGCACGAACGATAAAATGAAATATTTTCATGCCCCACAAAAACGTATATGAACAAGTAAAAGTTCGAGTGGTTAAATTTTGCGAGAGTACTTTTCGTTCTCGCTACTTTGGAGTCGTCATGATAAAGAGCAAATAACAGCTGTTGAATTATTAACTCTTTTATCGGTATTTTCCGCACTTCATTACCAATGAAGCTGAGAAGATTTTTTTATCGATCGTGTACAGACGTATGGATCTCTACCCTCCCAAGAAATTTTATTGTTTATAGTAATTTTTTTTTAACGACTTATTAATCATTGATAATATTTTTTAGTAAGCAGGGACAGAGAACTGAAATGATTAACGGTTTCGGTTTTAGTTCCGGTTTCAAAAAAACAGTTCAAGTCGGTTCCGGTTCCAGTTTCGGTTCCAATTTGCCGCATCCAAATATTCTTGATCCGATACGAAAAAGACCTGCTTATGTTTTTCATAGATAACATTGCACAAATCATATAAGTTACTTAATTATCTGATGCAAAAATCATATCAATCTGAAGAAGTTGAGTAGTTT
>JAPYZK010007428.1:0-15726 GCA_030522785.1 Platygaster equestris
TAGGATAGGTGGGGTGTATATACAGATATACAATACAACGTTCTTGGTCGGCCATTTGCAGGTATTCGGACAGGACATGAGGGATAAAGCGGCGCGAATGTAAGAATCCCGAATCCGTCATTTACCCCGTGTAAATTTAAATGTCGCGCCGATTTCAGCTGTCCAGTGTATTTTACAAATCAGTGCTAAATTTTTGCATCGCAGCGCCATCTCTGCACCAACCGACCAACCCCTTGAACCCAAACGTCACATTGACTGTATCGCGCTCTCGCTCCAAAATTAGTCACATTCCACGTGATAACGCGAAACGCTCCTTGTAAATAACAAATCGCCGGTTTCCTATCAAGTGCAAAGAAAACTCTCCTGCCAAATGACCGGTTTCCTATCAAGTGCAAAGAAAACTCTCCTGCCAAATGACAGAAAATGATTCTATGAACAGATATGGACCGCTCGTGGGCGCGATCGACGAGGGCACAAGCAGCGTCCGATTTTTAGTGAGTTTTTTTTTCATATGTTTACTATCCCGTGACTGGGTCAAATACATCGCAGTGCGGTTACGATTTTTCGCGGATGTCCGAAATTTTAGAGCGGGAAATTCGAATTTTGCGAATGTTTTCTTTTTGTGGAGGGTTTGGTTTGAAGTATTTAGGGGTTTATGTTGATATTTTTTGTGGAATAATTTGGAATTCGTGGATGACAATGACCTAGTTGATAAGGGGAGAGGGGGGGAGCGCGCTAGTGTTTTTTTTATTGTTCGTTGATTGATTGGTGATTGAGAATGATGTAACGAGGGCAATGAGCTATATAGTGGGTTTTTGTTTTTTGGATTATAAACATTTTTTGCGCAGTTAATGGTGAAATTGCGGTCCTACTTTTTCGATGTTGCGTATTTTTATCGGATTTTGTGGGGTTTTTGGATTTTTTTTAGGTTTTTTGAATTTTTACGGAATATTTTTGTGAAATTTTTGGATTGTTATATCATATTCGAGAAATATTTATTTATGTGTAATGAACGATTAAAACATGATAAATATTCTAAAATTGTGTAGTTAATAATTGAATAATGGTATTCACAAAAAATTTTTTTTTTTTTCTAATCAATTTTTTGAACTCTTTAGTGTTGGATTCCTTTAAATTTGTTCATACTGTAGACTTTTTCAATTTGTTCAAATTATATGAAAAAAAATTAAAATTGTATATTTGATAATTAAATTAATTATTTACAAAGTTTTCTTCTGTTTCGTCAGTTTTTTGAATTTTTTAATGTTGTAAATCCCTCACATTTTTTTATACTGTAGACTTTTTAAATTTGTTTGAATTTTACAAAAAAAATTATTATTTCTATTTTCAATTTATTATTGTAGTCAATAACACACAATACCTTTTATTTTCATAATGTTGTGTATTTTGTCAGTTTTTTTCTATATAATATTCAGAAAAGATTTATTTATGTGTGATAAGAGATGATAATACAATGACTGATATAAAATTGTATACTTGATAATTCAGTTAATACTTACAACTTTTGTCTTCGTTTTAATAATTCCAAAATGTTCGAATTTAATAATTTTTCAAATTGTTTGAGTCCACTGAATTTGATTATTCCATCATGTCTTTTAAATTTTTATACATTTTTAAAAAAATATTCACCTCCATTTTTAATTGATAATCAATGCAAACTAGAAATAATAATAATAATTACTATATTCGATATAACTCAATTTATTTATTTCAACATAATTTTATGTATTCTATGAATTTTGGAATTTGTTTGATTTATTCAATACTTCAAATCTTAGACTATATTAATTTCTCGAATTTTGGGATTTTTCTTCTGGTTATTCTGTTATGTTTATAGTAGACTTGAAAAATTATGGTCTGAAGTCTGTAACTTTTCAATCAAATTTTTCATATCATTTGGAACTTTTGAAATTTGCTGTTCTACAATAAAAATTTCTGAAATAAAAAAGTTGTCGATTTTATACAACTCAGAATATACTAAAACCATATTTCAAATCCAGCATTTTTTTTCATTATTCAGTATCTTTTAATTTTGATTATTCGTTATTCAAAATCATGAATGATTTATTTTTTATTAATTTTTTCGAATTTACCTATTATGGTGTCAATGTAATAATTTATTGTAATTTATAAATTTATCTACTAGTTAAAAATAATTTTTTTCGTTTTTTAATTTTGCATTTTAATTATATTTCACTTTCGATTTCCAAATTATTATGAATATAAAAAACCTGAAACTAAAAAATTTGGAAATCCTTACATTATCAAATTGAAACATTAAAATTTCGAAAATTTGAGGAAATTACAGAAAAGTGAACATTTGAAGTTAAATTTTAATTATTAAACCAAATCACATTTCACTTTTGATTTCCAAATTATAATGAATACAAAAAAACCTAAAACTAAAAAATTCGGGAATCCTAATATTATCGAATTCGAAAATCCAAAATTCAAAAATTTTGGGAAATGACAGAAAAGTGCGCATTTGAAATTGAAAAAATATACATAAAATCCACTTCTGATTTCCAAATTACGATGAAGATAAAAGACCCAAAACTCGAGAATCCGGAAATCCTGAATTAAATTTAAAAATCCAAACTTCGACGATTCGAAAAACTGTTTCAAATTTTTGAAATCTCGTAAATTTCAAGTTTCTTAGCTTTGAAAAATTTTTAACTTCAGACGAATTGAGATTAAATTCCGGATTTTTTAACTATTTCGAAGTTCTAAGGTTTTAGATTTTATCAATAAAAAAAAAATTACCCTAAACATTAGAAAATGGAAGATAATTGTAGATTGATTTCCACACGACCAAAAATTCAACCAGGTTTTCGCGGCGGAAACTACGGAAGTGCTGACGTATCATCAAATCCCGATAACGCAGCACTGTCCCCAAGAAGGATGGGTCGAGCAGGACCCCGTGGAAATCATGGCCGCGGTCGAGGAGTGCTTGAAACAGACCGTGTCCAATTTGAAGCAACTCATGATCGACCCGAACGACATCGTCGCCATCGGGATCGCGAATCAGAGGGAAACGACCCTCGTTTGGGACAGCCTTACAGGGGAACCTCTTTACAAAGCTATAGGTGAACAGAATTTTTGATCTTTGTGGGTTTCATGTACTGAATTTTCCGGGTTTTCCACCGTTGGGGCGAAAAATGTGACGTTTTTTTAGGTTTCTGAAGAAATTTCACAGTTTTTTCAACTTTTGATGGTACTTTATTCGAAGCATAGAAAAAATGTAAACTTTCTGACATCGCAAAATTAATTCCTTATGAATGTATAAAAATTAGACGCAAATTATGGAAATGGATTTTTGGAGGGTCATTGATGTATTTAATTCGGAATTTTCGGAATTACAATTTTGACAATGAACTACCAACTTGAAGTTTTCGAGTGAAAGTCTAAATTTGAAGTTTCCGAATTGTGGTTTGAACTGAAGGTTTTCGCATTAAGTTCCAACTTTGAGTGTTCGATATGAACTTCAACCTTGAAGTTTCGGAAGTTGATTTTTTGTTTGAAATTGCGGAATTAAACTCGGAACTCGAATTTTTCGATATGATTTCAACAACTTTTCGGAAGTTTTGGAAGCTAATTTCTAGCTCGGAGTTGTGAAATTAAACTTTGAACTTGAAATTTTCGAATTCAAGTTCAGACTTGAAGTTTTCGGATTGCAGTTCAGAATTGAAGTTTTCAATGTGAACTTCAACCGTGAAGTATATTTCTAGCTTGAAATCGCTGAAATAAACTTCTAACTTTAAGCTCCCGGATTGAAGTTCACACTTGAAGTTTTCGATATTGACTTCAAGCTTGAAGTTTCGGAAGATGATTTCTCGTTTGAAGTTGCGGAATGAACCTCCAATCTTGAAGTTTACGAATTAAAGTTTGAACATAAAGTTTTCGGACTGAAGTTCAGACTAGAAGTTTTCGATATAAACTTTAACCTTGAGTTTCGGAAGCTACTATACTTTTGTGAAAAACGAAAATAACTATATAATTTTACAATATCTAAAAAATGAAAGTTTGCTAGTGCTAGAAAAGTAACGTTCAGTCAGTTCAAGCTGCTAGTGATATAAGTCAACGAGTAGTGATCAGACACGTAATAAAAAGCGGATCAAGAAATGAGATATGCAGCCAAAGAATTGAGACACTTCCACAAACGTAGTTCCAAAAAATCGATTCGTTTGTCTTTGCATTGTTTCATCTAGAACATGCCAGGAATATATCCTTGAAAAAAATTGACGGAATACTTCCGTCACTTTCGAAACTATCGCCTCTCAAACTCGTCTCGATACTTTCGTTCCATATCTTAATTGCATCACCAATGTCCACAGAACTAAAAACATTCTGTTTTTACAGTATGGATGGACATGCGAACGACGTCCATTGCTGACGAAATCCTGAACAAAGTACGAAACCAAAACAAAGACTACCTCAAGCCTTTATGCGGCCTTCCTATTAGCCCTTATTTTAGCGCGTTAAAGTTGAAATGGTTACTGGAGAATGAGCCGAAAGTGCAAGAAGCCGTGAGCCAGAATCGCTGCAAGTTCGGGACCATCGATTCCTGGCTAATTTGGGTCAGTAGAACGATGTTCCAAACTCCAAATACGAATTTTCCTGAAGAAAAAAAAAAGAATTTCGAGTCGTTGATTCAATACATGATAGAACGCGTTTCCATTTTACGACAAGAGTACTGTACTAATCGGGAAAAAATTGAATCTGGTAATGGTCAACATATCTACTGGTCATTTTGAGTAAGATGAAGCGTGTACAGAAAAATTATTTGAAATATATTAGCTCGACTGTATCTGTCAATCTGTGTTGCTTTTTATACGAACATGTGCAATCAACATTGAAAATGATATCAGAGCGACAATTTGTTACGTTCGATTATATTGTAAATGTTTTTTATTCAACGCTCGCGAGGAATATGTAATTTCGGGGCCCTGCTAAGAGTGGAAGTAATAACAATTACCTGATTGTTGACGTAGAGCGTGGGAGAAATACACCAGCCCGTGGGAGAAGTGAGTACTTCTGCCATGGGTTGATTTACTTCTCCCACAGGTTGGTGAAGGGATGTCAGGGATATTGCGACTCATGAGTCACTTGAATGTTGTTCTAAGATTCTTCACTTTCCATTTTTATATTGTTTTCCAACAGCAATATAGGGATTTGTAAAAAAAAACAGTTATATTTTGAACGTTGATGCCATCTTGTTTCCAGCAATAATGGAAGCAAGATGGCGGACGAGCGACTAGACATAATCGGAACGTCATACTCCTTAACCCTAACCTTAAAATTACAAAACTGTGTATTGCTGCAATGTTTTTGTTGCTGACTAGTGGGAGAATCTTCTCCTTCTCCCACTAGTCGCACAATACACTGTTGTCGTGAAATTATTCCAAGCCAATAAAACGTAAAATGTGATCTAGTTCAACATTGGTTATCCCGCCGGTAAGGATCGAGACCGAAATGTTTATAATTGTACTACTTGAATATTGAACCATACTTAAAATGTTAAAATTTGAAGTCCTCCAAATTAGAACTTCGTTTTCGAAAATTGAAACAAACAAATGAAAGTTCTCAAATCCAAAAAATTGACAGTGTTTTGTGTTGGAAGATGATTTTTAACCTTGCTTTTACAATTTTGCCTCAGAACCTCACGGGGGGTGCGAAGGGCGGAGTCCACTGTACAGATGTAACGAACGCGTCCAGAACAATGCTCATGAATATCAGGACTCTGAAATGGGACCCAACTTTACTCTCCGTTTTTCAAATTCCGAAGGAAATTTTGCCCCAGATACGAAGCTCTTCCGAAATTTACGGCATCGTTCACAGCGGCGTTTTACAGGGTGTTCCAATATCAGGGGTGAATTCATTATTTTATCACCTATCAATAATTTGAAAATCGAAAAATTTCACGATTTAATACAATCATAGCCAAATTTTGGACGTGTGGCAGTATTATTTATTGTTATATTTGACACCTATAATTTTTTTTCTCAGTGTTGTTTAAACTAGTCCACAGTATTCAGAAAATGACATATTTTCGTAACTTTTAGTGCTTGGGAGACCAACAAGCGGCTCTAGTTGGCCAAATGTGCTTACATAAAGGGCTGGCCAAAAATACTTATGGCACCGGCTGTTTTTTGCTGTACAATACAGGAACTGCAGTAAGTTATTGAAAAACTGTGTATAGTGGGATTCATGTAGGACCAGAGGGAAATTCTATTTCAAAAGGTCCAGATGAAAATCGTCGAAATTTTTGTTTCCTCTTGAATTAATTTTTTTTTTTTTTTATTTCTGAAATTTCAAACATTTTCTTCCATCTTCCATTTTTTTTCTTTTCAACATTTTTTGAATAAAATGATGAGGTGCGGGAGACAACCAAGATATTTCGTTCATGTGCAAAAACACATTGTTTCAGAATAATAATTTTTTTTCCGAAAAGTTGGATTTACCTTAGGAGTCTTGTAAAGTGAATTTTTCCCTAATTGTGTGGCTTTGAGTTTCTATGGAATTCCATAGAATTCTCATTGACCACATATGAAGGTATAAAACTTTCGACAGTCGAATTTTCTAAATTTTTCATCATTAGAAGACACTATGGGTTTCACATTTGGATTAATGGCATTAAATAAGTACCCTGAAAAGTCGCTTGTTACAGCCAGTCTAACATTTGGTAGATATTTAACCAACTGAAAAGTGTGGTAGAGAGAAACCAATTTTATTATTCGACGCCCGCGAGAAATATTCAATTCGAGGCCCTGCTGAGAGTGGAAGAAATGATGAATTACCTGATTGTTGACGTACAGCGTGGGAAAAACACCAACCCGTGGGAGAAGTAAATCCAACTCGTGGGAGAAGTGAGTACTTCTCCCACAGGTTGGTAAAGGGAACGTTTACGCAAATGTCGGGGATATTGCGACACATAAATCACTTCAATGTTGTTCTCAAATTGTTGACTTGCCATCTTCATATTGTTCTCAAACATCAATATAGCAATTTATAAACAAAACAGAGTCATATTTTAAACGTTAACGCCGTCTTATTTCCAGCGATAATGAAAACAAGATGAAACGAAAACAAGGGGACGAAAGTAATGATTAGCTTTCAACTCCCTAAAATAGGTAGCAACGCTCTAAGGGCGACTGTTGCGTCAATTAATCAGTTAATCCATTATTTCGTCCTCTCTCAGCAGGCCCCGATATCACATATTCCTCGCAGTTGTTTAATAAAGTATTATGTGCGACTATTTGTCAACGGAGAATACTCCACTCGCATGTTACTGCACTCGCTACGCTCGTAAAACAATGTCCCGCAAAATCTGGTACAGCTAAGAAACATTTGGTACAGACATAACAATTTGGTTGGCCAAATATTTACCAAATGTTTGGTCGGCTGTAACAAATCACATTCTCTGTGTAGATTCCGTCTGACGTTGTACATCACTTTTCTAGATTGTCGATTCTTCCCACGGTTTGATAACAACCGTCGCTTATCAGCTGGGCGTCGACGCCCAGCCGGTTTACGCTCTCGAGGGTTCGATAGCGATCGCAGGCGCTTCCTTGAAATGGATGAAAGACAACCTGGGCATCCTGGCGAACATCGGCGATTGCGAGGAAATCACGAAAAGCATTCCCGATGATAATAGAGTGATGTTCGTCCCGGCTTTTTCCGGACTTTATGCGCCATATTGGCGTAAGGATGCTCGAGGGTAAAGAAAATAAACGTATTGTTCACCGATTTTACGATAGAAGTCATCAAATCTTCGATTATGTGTTTTTATATTGCGCCTAGTTATCAATTAGGATTTTTTCTTCATTCTTACCTCAAAATTTGTACTTTAAGTGTATTTTTCGGCCATCGTGAAGAAAAGTACTGTGTTGCGCACGCTGGCAATTGTCGATTTTGACGAAATGAAGGGTTGTGGCACGAGCCGAAGGCGCAACAATGTACTATATTCGAATGTCTTCGAAGAGTTTTGGAAGACTTTCGGAAATGTATCGACGAAATCCGGACGAAATCCGTCCGGATTTCGTAATTAACATGAGAAATTAGTCTTGAACGATTTTTTTTGCTTTTTTAGCGTCATTTGTGGTTTGACCGAGGACACAGGCTCGACGCACATAATAAAAGCAGCTTTGCAAGCCGTTTGTTTCCAAACGCGGGACATTTTGGAAGCGATGACTGAAGACACTGGTTTGGAGCTCTCGAAGTTACTCGTTGATGGAGCGATGACAAATAATAATTTGCTCATGCAAATGCAGGCTGATATTTCGGGAATTCCAGTGGGTAAATGATGTGTTTTTTGTTTTGAGGATAGATGGAAAACACAATTTTTTGGCGGGGATACAAAAACTCGAGCTTGGAAATTATTTTTTCGAAATTCGAAGAATTATGAACTTTTCGGATTTGGAAGGTTATGAAGTTTGAAATTTAGTGATTGGAAACTTTGGAACATGAATTGAATCGACGAAAATTATAGATAAAGAATATGAGGTAATTTTTATCTCATTTTTGGTGAAGTGAGACCACTAATGTGCGAGACCACGGCTTTGGGAGCTGCAATGGCCGCTGGCAGTGCTGAAGGCATTCGGAAATGGGACTTACACGCGAGTACAGTGGTTCCGAGTGACACTTTCACACCACAAATTAGTGAAAACGGTAATTGAACTTCAACATTGACGGAGGAATTGAATATGTAACTAGATTTAAGTCGACTATCGAGTATGTGTGTGATGTGTGTAATGCTCCCGAAATTTGAAGAAGATTGATTTTTTTTGTTGGTCGAAAGAGTTTGAAATTTTAGCATGGAAAAAATGTGCGCTTTGGAATCTAAAAGATTTAATATTTTGAACTTTGAAGTTTTTGTGAAATAGCATGTGAATTTTGAAAATTGATAACTTTAAAATTCAAAATGTTGACAAATGGAGATTATGGAATTGAAAAATTGAAAACTTTAACGTTGGAAAAATTAATGATTGTACTCAAAATCCTCAAAGATTTCAAATTATAAACTTGCGGAAATTTTTAGTAATTTGGTGTGAATTTTGAAAATAAAATACTCCGAAATACAAATTTTCGACCGATGAAAATCTGAAAATACTATATAAGAAGTGAAAATTATACTATAGACAAAATGAGAAAATTTTATTCTCGAAACTGTAACATTCGGTATTGAAAACTGTAGCCTTGAATTGAAAAAGTGAAACTGCAAAGAATCTTAGATACCAAAATGCACAATTCCATCATTTGACATTTCAGTAATTTAAAATTTCGAATTTTAAAGTTTCATCAATTTAATTTAAATTTGAAAAGTTTGACGAAATTCAGAATTTTTTTTTTTTAGCGAATATGGGAAATAACGAAAGCTGATAGTACAGAAAATGTATTGTATGAATTAATGTTTCCATGCAATAATTCATTTTAACCTGAAAAAGAAAAAAAAACATTTTTAATATGAAACCGTCAATCTCTTGAATTTTCGAAACTTCAAATGTTCGAATTTTCATTTTCAGATCATCAAATTTGAATTTTGGAACTTACGAACTTCAAAACTTCTACATTCAAGAATTTTGATTTTGATTTTTAAACCATAAAACTTTCGAATTTCCAGATTTTCAGATAAATTCTTGTGTGCCTTGCAATCGCAAAACTTTGAACTTCGCAAAATGAAAAAACATCGAGAGACGGAAAAAGTGTTTAATCTGTTATTTAAAACCTTGAAATTTTACGATATAAAACTTCGAAATTTCAAAAACATGACATTTTTTAACCCCCCCCCCCTCCCCCGCTCTCCCAAAAATATTTTCTACGTTCGCCCCTGGTGTGATAGTTCAAGTTTTCCACAAAATCATTCAAAATATAATTGATTGTTTCAGCTACTGCATCCACATTTTGAAAACTGATTTTTTTTCAGAACGCGACGTACTTTATACAGAATGGAAAAAAGCCATTAGCAAGAGTTTGAGCTGGGAACTGGCAGAGGAATGTGAAAGTGAGAAATAATATTCAAAAATGTCTTTTAATTTAACTTTGATCTATTTTATACAATTTATGTAATTAATCTGATCCATATATTTGAGTTTTAATTAGATTTCAAAATCGAAACTTCTAAATTAATCGATTATACGCCTCCATGCAATAACCAGTCGTGCATCTGGGAAATCCTATAGCGCGCAACCGATTATTGCATAGAGCTGTTCAATTTCCGATTTGCGAATTAAAATCATACATTTGCTAATTTGTGTAACTTCTAACAAAAAAAACTTTTTCTCTTCAGACGGTTTCAAACACATTCACAGAATGACGACGCCAAGTCTTTTCGTCCTCGGCACAGTAGTCATCCTCATGTACGCCAAGTACCGCATGTCTTCTTGAGCCAACGCATTTTTCTAGCAGTTTGGTCATACCTCAAAACCAATCGATTCCAGAGACTTAACGAATGCATTTATTCCTATTTTTTCCGCGGCCCGAGAATATGAATATGTTGAAATTTTTTGTTACGTAATGTGCCATAGTATTTTTTGCTCGTTGTTGATCGCAATAAATAACGTATGTTTCGAAAAAAAATCTCTTTGCTGTTGAAAGGAAATATTCATCGTTTTTGGTTAAAAAAATTTTTTTGGAAGAGTATAGTTATTATGTTAATTTTTCTTCCGGCTCGTTGATAACTGAGGAAGTTTCTGGCTCGACTTTGGCGATCGTGATTTCACTGATGACGTCAGAATTCATGCATTGCGCGTTTTCCCCGAGAGTCTGTTTTGTTATGAGTTTCGGCTCGTTTTCTGGTATTTTTTCGTCTTCGGTGAGGGATTTTCGTTCGACTTCCGGTAGGTTTTCCTGGGTGATGAAAAAAATTTGAATTACTTTGTAGTGGTAAAATGACGGACTTATGTAGTAATCATTACCGGTGACGATTCTTCCGCAGTCATCCAGGGATCGTCCCTGAGAGCGGACAAATGTGGGCGTTTGCGCGGCGGTGTTAAAATTCGCGCGATCAGGGACTTGCAGGAGTTTGAGACGTGGGGTTTTTTGAGGAAGTCAACCTTTCCTTGGACTTGCTGGAAATCGACGACAAGGGTTAAGCAATTGAAAAAGCTACAAGTTCGAGAATTGAAAATAGAATGATCGAAAAATTTGCTGTTCGATGATATGAAAATTGTGACAGGAATTCAAATTAGTAATCAATTTGATAAGGAGTCAATTTGAAAATATGATAATTCGGATTGTTGATGTATTTTGGAGATCATAAACATATTACATTTGTCTTTTATGGGAATAAAATATGTTTATTTATGAATGTGCACGTAATGTTCGAATTCCTCTCTGGTGAGAAATCTGTTGTACGCATGCGCAGCGTAACGTGGCAACTAAAATGGCGCCGTTAAAATTGACAGAAGTGATTGGAGTGGGAACGATGAGAATTTTACGAGAATTACGTTAATGAGCTCAATTTAGTCATATGGTTAAATAAATGTATACAGTCTTTCTAGTCTTTTTTCAGCTTCGAATTGGAGAAAAAAAACCGTTGGAAATACAATATTGTTTCCGGAATTCCCTATGCATCGACTACATTACATAGGTGTCTGTCTAACATTCCAAAATTCTCGGAAACTTGATGGATTTTGAACTCATCATTCATTACTCAAATTGAATAATACTATGTACATTTTCCAAAACCTGTTATCAGAAAATTTAAGACAGAGAAATTTCTTCCGTCAACGCAATCCTTATCGACGTTAATTGATGGTTCGTATAGTTTGTAAATAACTATATATATGTAATGCATAATTTCTAACGTCTGAATTAATTTATGGAACATGAAATTGTTTAACAACCCAGGCGACGATTATGAGTTGATAATCGTTCAATAAAATATCGATATACTTTTTTTCCACATAAATTGCTGTTCAATCCATTTTTGATGTCGATTTCGCAACTATAATGACTTATCAATCGTTCTATTGTAAAAAAAATTTTCGAGAAGAAATTTTTTTTTAAATCCAGATTCATCTTCGTATCTGTTTCTTGGCACGTGAATTTCCTACATATTCCATCTGCTCATCATATTCCTTTTTGTCTCCTATGCCGGGATTTCGTGATCGACTGATATATTTTCTCAAAATTTTCCATTTTGCCTTCGACTCGTCAGAAGTTGCCTTGGTGCCATGCTCAATTTCCAGTTAATTCGAAATCACAGTAAACACGAGATCAAAATAATTGAACTTTGTCACTCCAAATTGCAACTCTTCGAAATGTTCATAATATTGAATAATGAGCTGCGTCCTCTCCCATGGAAACTATTTTCTGCCACTACGAGCAGTTCTGCAAGGAGGGGCAGTTTTTTCCTTTACGTTCGGAATCAAATGGAAATCAAAAGTACCGAAAATCATCTATGTCGTTAAAATGTATCGATTCCTTTGTTATTGTCTCTTTATTACTTTTTGCCGGGGAAAATCGTGTTGATTGGTCGTAGTCTCATAAGTTTTAATGAGAACGAGCATTTTACACGAGGCACATATAAATTTTGGACTGTAGTATCAAAAAAGTGTGCGAATTGCTTAATTAGCAATGTTTTTTGCTATTGAAGTATCCGAAAATCCCGAAAATAACAATAAAATCGGCGATATACTCGAAAGGACTATTATAAATTTTCATTAACGATTTTTCGGCGCATTATTACACTTGCCATCATGTATAACTTCGAATTTGAGAGGTGATAGAGTTTGAGACAGAGCCAGTTGTATAGAAAAAAAAAAAAAAAAAACGAGAAAAATCGCCGATTTTAACGCCTACATGATGAAAGTCATACAGTTGCACGATACTTAACCGGGTAATAGAATCCACTAATGATCAAAGTAATTCGTTGCTTAGTTAATTAACAATCGCTTTTTAATTGTACTATTTTCATAAAACTTGACTATATTCTACTTCTTCATGACAATAATGATTGTTTTCAATATTCTCGTGCGAGGCTTACCTAATTTTCAGACTTGATTAGAATAAAAAATTTTTAGAAGATGTTTCGTGATATGACAAACCGAATGACGATCCATAAGAGTATTCATAAGAATAATATATTGATAATCACTTAAAATTGCCACTGTTAAACTTACAATACGACTGAGTTTGTGACAAAGCCAATTGTGCGAGAAAAACGAGGAGAATCGAGGATTTTACTGCCCACATGATGAACTTCGTATTTAGTTTGCACAATTGTGGAGTGCGTAAAAGAATCGACGAATAATCCAAAACATTATTCATGAGTTGATGAAAAATTGCTTTGTCAATGATTGTTGTTGTCAACAATTGCTTTGTCAATCTTCTCGAAACATGACTATATTCAACTTTTTCATGGCAAGCTGATTGTTTCTGAACTAACTTACATGCAAGGTGCACCAAGTCTGAAACACAAGTCTTAAACACAAGTGTGTTTAAGATAGTATTCTCATGTGTACAATTAATGATAGTGGAAAAACGATTTCCAGACCGTCTCAATTCCTGTATACTTAGGCACAGGCGGGCCTTTCCTTTTTTTTTCTCTAATTAGTGAGAGGCCCCACGACCCGCCCGACTGGACCTCTTGATAAGAGCCAAATGAGAATCATGATCATAGCTGATGAGAAAATGATATATTGATTATTCAAATATCCTCTGATGTCTCTCTATATCAAAGGAGAAACTCGACCTCACCGCACCCTCCGCTATGTAGGAAACTTTTACCTTGTTTCCCCTAGAAACCCCGTAAAATCTAGTTAATTACCATTCGATCCTATCAATTTCCTTGATATCGCATGAATTACCTCGGATGTCTGAAACTGTAATTTTCCCATACGGAGCGTTAAATTTCCACGCTTCAAGTAGGCAAACCTCACAAATTTTTCGTGCGAAATATATCAATTTTCGTATTTTTAAAATCCTGAATCGCAATCGGGAGAAATATCAACGTATGAATTCCAATTTTAACTTCCCAAACTTACGAATAATGTGTAATTCGATGCTTTCCAATTCCCGAAATTCTTGCTTCTTAAATTCAACAACATTCGATATCCTAGCATTCCGAAATCCTCAAATTTTCTCATCATCAAAACGAAATAGTTCCTCTCAAATATGTATGTTCTCGAAATTTTACATGCATTTCCAAAAATTGTTGTAAATTAAATGTTTTGAAAGATGATAATCTAGTTATCACATAACTGATTCATGCGATGTATATTTTCCATTTCAATCAGAGGTCAATTCCAATGACGAGTTAACGAAACAATTTATACCGAGTTACCCAAAGTCAACGGAACTCCCAGAAACTGAAAATTTCTTATCGAATTTCGAGTCGATTTTCTCTTTGCCATTTTTTCATTTTCGCAACAATAACAAAGTTAGTAAAAATTTCAATCGGCCAATCAAAGCGCGGCCTTGCCATTTGCCATGGAGCTTCACTCGAACTGGAAATCTCTCGGTGCTCATAGTTTCGTCCTTTCTATGGGCGTAAATGAAGAAAAAAAAAGAACGGCGATTTTTTGGTTTTTTTGTGGGAGGATTAATTCCTTTCGGATTAAAATCGCTGAGTTGAAGTTTTCTTTTCTTTATTTACGCGCATAGAAAGGATAAACTAGGAGCACCGAGGGATCCCCAGTTCGAGTGAGCAATTATGGCCAATGGCAAAGCCGCGCTCTGATTTGTCGAATAAAATCGTTAATAACTCCGTTATTTTTGCACAAATACAAAAATGGCAAAGAGAAAATTGACTTGAAATTTGATAAGGAATTTCCAGTGTCCCGGAGTTCCATCAACTGTAGGACACCCTGTGTAATGTACTGACTGAAAATTCCCACCAATTATACGACAATTATGATGCATTTGCTACGTCCTTAAGAATATTGCTTCACAATTAACCAAGTAAAAAAACTCGAATATAACATCAATATACGTTGTCTGCGTCGTACTTAGATCTTAAAGCAATTTTTGAGTTCTCCTCGTAATTTTATTGTAACCAAAGTTCTCAAGTACAATTACTGATTTTTCACAGTTTGAATTAATTTCTTCGTTTCTCCCTCTCAACATCTATCTTCTCCATGTATTTCAGCTGCTCATCATATTTCTTTTCGCCTTTTAATCCGAGCATTCGTTTTTTATTAGTTGCTTTGATACCATGCTTTTTCAGTTCTTCCGAAATCACAGTGAACAAGTCATCATAATTATCAAATCTGGTCAATTTAGGCGGCAACATTTTTAACTGTTCGTAATATTGAATAATGAGCTGCGTCGTCTCCCATGGCAACCACTTTCTGCCATTACGAGCCGCTTTACAAGGAGGGACTGTTTTTGCCTTAACGTCCGGAATCCGATGGGAATCAAAAGTATCGAAAATGTCGGGATCGTCCATGTTGTAAAAATGTACCGATTTCATTGTTATGGTCTCTTCATCACTTTTTGCTGTGAAAAATCGTAATTATCAGACGTAGTCTCGTCATTCGTGATGAGAAAAAGAATTTTACAGAAGGCATCGATATATTTTGGAATGTTAGTATTCAGAGGTGATGCGAATTGCCGAATTAGCAATGTATTTCGCCATTAAAGTATCTGAAAATAGCGGAAGTTGCGAAGAAATCGGTCGGTAGGAATAAGAATGTGAACCGTACACGAAGCATTTATGAATTTTGGACTATAGTATTCTGAAACTGCGGGAATCGCATAAAAATC
>JAPYZK010007435.1:0-10576 GCA_030522785.1 Platygaster equestris
AGCAAAGTTTACTGAACAATTTATTCGGATAGCGTGAATTTTTGATTAGGATTATGTTTTTGTAAGTGATTATGGAACTCCATGTTATGTAATTTGAAAATTCCTCTTCTGTTTCCATACAAAGTACATAACCGAAAAATCGTTTTGAACTCCATATCAATTTTGAGGTTAGAATGATAAAAAAATTCTTCGCAAAGCTCATTCACTCTCTTCCGGCTGAAAAAACATAAAATCGTCCTGCGCCGTTTTCTTCCACATTTTTCTGATCATCCGTAATCCCTAGTTTCGAAACGAGTAATTCAATTCAAAAGAAATTCGCCACGTGGGTCCATTCGCTATGAATCACGCAGTGATTGGCGCATGCACGTGACGCTTATCAATCTATAACACGAAAATCCTCGGCTATTAAATCGCGAACTGCGTCTCGTCCCATTAATTATTTTTCTTTTCGGCATGGTCGTTATTTTCACGCTGTGTTACGTGTTTAGCTGCCATGTTTGCGCGCGTCAGAGTATTACGCTTCGATAAACAAGCCGAAATGTATCATACATGAAGTTTTATCATTTTTTTGTATTATGAAATTGCAACTCGAATGGTATGAAAACATATTTTTTTTACTTAGAAAACTGAATTCATCCAATTTTTTATAAACGATTACTAAATTCGATTATAATCATGTTCAATTCAACTTGATCAATATTTCTAGATCTTTCATTACTTGATAAGAATTATTCGCACATTCAAACCAGAATAAAAATAATTCAAGGGTGTTCAAAGCACGTTGAAACGCCTTAAAAACAGAAATTCCGTCTAGAACCTACCCCCTCCCCCGTGTTTGAAACACCACTTGTCGCTAAAAAAAATGCAGCATGCACGTAGACGCTGGGGAGCACTGGCCTAAGGGATGTGGAGTAATGCGATGGGGAAGTTGTGGGAGACATTGGAGTGGTTGCGGGCCCCTTAGGAATATTGCACTCGGCGGAGGGTTGTCGGCATTCTGCAACCCCCGAAGAAACGAGATGTGGAAATATGTAGCGTTTAAATGGGGAGCTGTCCCCTCGCGTACGCGCTGGGGCTGGATATTTTAATTGGGAAGAAATCTTTCATCCGTGTATTATGACGGGATTCCGGGATTTCGAGGATTCGCGCCGTCCCTGTGACGGAACAAGTGCGGCCGGTGTAATTGCTCGCGCACGCGTCGATGGGGGATGATGAAATTCTTTGATATCGAGAAATCGAGGATCGATTTTGTTTGGAAATTGGTTTTTGGAGTAGTACGTTATGCCAGGAGTTGGAGAAGCGACTGATTTTGGATGAGTGGAGGTTTTTTGTTCCTTGCTACGCGGCGCTACGCAGCGCTACGCTCAGGGTGAAGGTCAGTCGAGGTGAAAATCGCGGTTTTTCAACGTGTGGAGGGAGGCTATTTTTTGAGGAGTCGAAAGAATGGCAGTTTTTTACTATCTTCCACTGGTTATCAAACTAATTAGTACCTATTTAAAGGACATTTATCGAGATCCTACTGTATTTCAAGAACTAATGTTGAGAGTTTACTGTATTTTGAGGAACTGAGTTGATACATTACTGTGTTTGAAGGACGGTTATCGAGAGTCGAATGTATTTCAGGGACGATTACAGAAATTGTTATTTCTTCTCGTAATAACTTCGAATTTCTAGAATAATAAAAAGTAAAGCAATTTCTCACCCTAATAAACGTTTCTCCATGAAAAACCTAATTTTAGAAAAAATTCAGGAATCATGGACCATAAATAAGCAGTAAAGCTCATAAATATGCGCAGTCATTCCAATGTTGGGAAGCAGGAGATAAATTTGGCTGAAACACCACTTTTATCATAAAATAATACTTTTACGTTCACGCATTTCTATTTCGTGAGACACTTTATATCTGACCTGGAATGGAGAATTCTTAGGGCCAAAAAATCGATTATTGGATTACTACCGATTTTCATTAAAAAAATACACGCACGGTTCAGAACAAGGTTTATTACGTATTTCGAAGCGATTTCATGCTCATGTAAAATTTTATTGGTTACGGCGAAAGGGATGGTTTAGGGCCCCTCGGAATTGTACTGATGAAGAGCTTTATCGGCCCATGAGAATATAAAGAATATTCTTGTGCGTGGCTCGCGTAATTACGGCGTTATCTCCTCCTCGTATTTGGATAGAAATTTGAATGTATAATTTTCACATTGTTCGACGAAGTAATTTGAAATTGTAATGAACCGTATTTTATATTCCAAATCGAAAACGTTTTGACGTAATTTTATGCAGGTCTAAGTTTTTTATGTAATTTTTTACGGAATGGATGTGGAATTTAATTAGTCTCGGAAGTAAACGATAAGTTATTTCGTGACAGAAATTAATTATTATTTTTCAAATCGTGTGATGTAATGAACAATTTTTGAATTACTTTCACGAAAATTAAAAAACCATGGAAATAATGAAAAAAAGTTGGAATAAGTACTTGAAAAATTGGCAGAGATTTTAAGAGATTCAAGTAATCGTTCGGAAACTTATAAATTTGTCCAATTTTTATTCCCGGGAATGAATTTTGATATTTTTTCAAATTTTTGATACAAAAAAATGATGACCACCAATTTCCAATAATCCTTCAAATTAGAAAAATCGTAGATATGACGTAGAAATTCATCAACATTTTTCGAAATTGCAATCATTTTTAATTTTGTAATAATTGTTCGGGAATCGAACAAATTTTGAGCATTTTTCACAGTTCTGAAAAATATTGGGTCGATTTAAGAAAATTCAGAAAAATCAATACGAACTATTATTTTTTTGACAATTTCCTCTGTTCCGAATTTCCGAAAGTTTGAAAATTCGAAAGTAGAAGATGAAAAAATTTTAAAGTAACAAATATCAACTTAAATCTCGTAGTAATTTTTCTGAATTTTTCAAAATGAACTAAATATTTGGATGAATCATGATGAATGTTGAAAATTATTGTGAATTCTTCGAAAATCTTCTGTAGTAGGTACTAATAGAAAGCAGATTGCCTCCAAGTTTAAAGAACTCAAAATTTATTTTGTTACAACACCAAAAACTATAAAAATTTTCATCACTACAATTTTCTTGACTGGAATAAAGCTTTTTTGGCTCCGAGGAAAAAAAATTTGGAAACTATTTCGTATTAAAATCAAACAGTCTGAATTCATTCACTTGGAATGATTCGTCTCTTCTCTTCAAATGTCATTTGCTGTGTCGAAGTCGTGAAAATATTACTTTTTCATGTCATGTCTCGTGGACTCAGGCTGTTATTAATGTATTATGACTGCCGCGTTACGCGCCTTATTCTCGAATCTCCAGGGGGATATGAAACGTAGGGGACGCGAATGATTAGACTTTCTCGATCAAAGTCCTGATGAATCTCTTATAGAGATCCGAAAAAAATCGCATATGTACGAATTATTCCGTGTTTAAATTTTTTTAAACTTCAAAATTCATAAAGTTATCTTTTTTGAACTCGAACTTGAATTTTTTTTCAACAAATTTTTGATACTTACAGAATTTCTGAAAATACTGTGAAATTTGGAAAAATTCACAAAATTCCATAAAATGTTTATCAAATCGTAAAATTTACAACTAATTATTCAAATTCGAGTGCTCGAATTTTCACAATTCTCAAATTTGGCGAATTGAAAACGATTTGAAAAATTTTGTAAGTTGTGGGAGACTATCCAAAAACACATTCAAATATCGAAAAAATCAGATATTTTGAAAATAAAATTCAAAATTTATCAAATTAAGCAACTGTGTGCACTAACCGGTTGCGCGCTTGAAAAATCGTACAGCGCGCAACCGGTTATCACATCGTATTATTTAAAAAATGATTTTTTTTCCGAGAACTTATAAGACTGTATAAAGTGCTTTACAAGAAATGAAAAATCTCATACGTCAAAAAAAAAAAAAAACACAGAAAAACTTCAAAAATAATTCTTAGACTCAAAAATAATCTATTCATAAAATTCGATGATTTCGTTCTTAACAAACATTACGATCGATTTATAATAAAAAAAATCTAGCCATAGATACGTAAATCAGGTCATTTTTTATTGTCAGCGATATAAAAAAGCCCAAAAAGTTTCATTCTGCCCTAGTTATTCTCGTGAAAAATAAAAGGAAACCGATAAAATCCAATTTACCTGCCATCCCTGGAGCAGCAGACTCCTGTCCACCGTCCTGAGCCACATGACGGCATCGCCTGCTTGGAAATCTCGTAATCTCGTGCATTTCCCATGCAAATAAACACCGAGGCACTTGAGCAATTCCGAAGTTGACGCCTGTATCACCGTTTTTCGGGGTCCAGAGGGCACGGGCTTCGACAAATTTTTCTCACATGTGGAGCTGTGCAGCGTGTGGTTATTGTTGGAAGACGGCAGCTTTGTCTGCAACAAAACCATTTATTTTTTTACTTACTATTGCTTGGGAAATTCCCGAAAACCTTGGAAATTTTTGCGAACTCTTTATAAGGTTAATTCTTCAGTTTTTTAAAAGGCACGTTGTAGAGTCTTATAAGTTTCATGAAAAGTCATGGAGACCTCATTGGTTGTCGAAAAAATAATGAGCTGATCTTGAAATATTTAAGGCTTTTTTTAAAACCTTATAAGGTTTCCTTATCAAGAAATTTTCGGAACTTAGGAATAACTTTTCTCCAGTTTTCGAATTCTGTGATTATTTGGACGTACATATTCTTGGATATAGTTAGGATTTTTACGTAACTTTTGGAATTGAATACTTATCTTCTGCTTATTTTTTTAAGCTTTTAAGAAAAAAAAATTTTTTTCGCGAGATTCGACAATTTTCCTAGTTTTTAATGAATTTTCTTAGAATGTTGACCAATTTCGTTAATTTGGGGGGATTTTGAAAATTTTTAATTTCGGTATTTTTGGACATTCTCGTACATTTTTATGTACTTTGGAAAACTCTGAAGAATATTTTCCTTGGGGAATTACTCTGAATTTCATAAATTTTTTCGAATGATTGAAAATTATAGAAATGATTTCGAAAATTCCTGAATTTTTCGAAAATTTCTAAATATACATATTAGTAGTTTTCGATACTTTGAGAGAATTTCGAAAAAAAAAAGAAAAAAAAAGTACAATTTACTGATAGTGTGAATTATGGCCATTTTTATTTTTGCTCAACTGATAGAGTAATTTCACGCATTTTTTCTAAACTTTTCCGCAGTGCTCATACTTTTTGAAAATATTTCGACAACTATGAAAAAAATTATGAAAATTATCGCCAGTTTTTTTTCTTTTTCTTTTCTCAAATTTTACGACTTTTAAGAGTCGTCACGATTTTGTATTTTTATTTTCAGACGCTTTTTGAGAATTGTTACGAAATCGAACGTTTGCAAGTTTTTTTTTCTAAAATCATCTTGTGCTTCTATGAACTCTACTGAATTTCGAAGCAATATCAAATTACAAAAAAAATATTGTGCTCAGTTTTTCAAAGTGATGAGAATTTTTCGAAAGTTTGAATAATCGCTGTGAATGTTTTGCTGATTTTCAAAAATTTGAATTGTACGAAGATTCTCATAAACTGTAAAAACTTCCATATAATTTTGCTGCGAATTAGACAAGCTTTAGTTCTGAAAATTGGAAATTCAAGTTTGAAAATGATAAAAATATAAACAATAAAAATAAAAAACCAATAAAAACCAAAAATTTAATAAAATAATAATCATAGTATTATAATAATCATAACATTCCTAACCTCAAAAATCCGATAAATGCAGAAGTTGAGAAAAAGACGTATACAAATTTAATTCATGTATTTTCTTCAAAAATCAACTATCTTTACGTTGAAAAATTTAGAAATTAAATTGAGAAATTTCGAAAATTTGCATAATACAATTTTAATACTTCAGAATTACGAATTAAAAAATAGTATTATTTTCCTTCATATTATAAGTGCGCCGATAAAATTTCGATATTCTGAATTTTCAGAATTTTGCATAAAAATGATGAATTTATGTACTTCAAATTTTAAAAATTTGCACAATGTTCTACATGTAGGAGATAAACTCAGAGATATCTAAATTTCGGAATTTTCGTCGAAAACCAAACTGATTCTGTTTTTAACATTTTATAATATCAAAATGCTCGAATTTTTAAACTTAAAAAAAATTAATTTCGAGTTCGAAAATGTTCACATTAACATTGTCTAATCGGGAAGGTTGAAAAATTAAACAGCGGAAAATCCCGGAAAAAATTATCGAAATTACTCAATGAGTCAAAAAAATAAAAAAAGTCAGAATAATTTACACTATCAGTAAAGTATGCTGACTTTCTCCAAATTCTCTCAAAGTATCGAAAATGGCTAAAATTTCGAAATTTTCGAAAAATTCCGTAAATCTCGAAATCGTTTCCATAAATTTCAACAATCCGAAAAATTTCATCACATTCAGAATACAAAATTTCCCGAGAAAAACATTCTCAAGAATTTCCCGAAGCACATAAAAACGTCCGAAAATGCCCAAAAATACCAAAATGGAAACAAATTTCCCAAAATCTCCCCAAATCGACGAAATCGCTAAAAATTTTCGACATTCACAACATCCTGCTCATCATCGACCGACCCCCAACCCCACCAAAACCCCTCACCTGAGGCGTCTGAATATTCTTGTTCTTATCCACAATCGGGATATTATCCAAAGGCTGCCTGAACGTGATGTTCTTATTCTTATTGTTATCCAAGATCTTCTTCTTGTTGTTATTAATCGTGCTAAACCGCTTCCAAGACAACGCGTTGATAAACAACGAGTGTTTCTTCAGATTCTTCTCCAGCGCGTTCTTCTCCGAAATGATCCTCGCGTTATCATTGTTGTTCAGATTGATATTGTTGTTCTGCAGAGAGTTGTTGTTCCCGGGGTTGGGCTGGGCCATCGCCACGGTGGCGATCCCGGTGTTCTTGTTCTCCCTGTTCTTCGCATTGTTGAGTTGCTCGTAGTTCAAATTGTTGAGGGTGAAATCGGGGTGCTTGTACCCCGGGGGAGGGTACACCGCGGACGACCCCCTCCGCTCCTGGGGGCTGAGGGACAGAACAGTGCCCATGTTGCGGGGAGGATTTTCCTTTCCGGGAGGGGGGCGGGGGCACACGAGGGATCGAGGCCTCGTCCGAGGGTCCCGTCAGCGGGGTCGCATCCCCCGGCTCGATGGCCTCCTCCACGACGGGACCCACGACCTCGCTCAGC
Organism: Platygaster equestris; assembly: GCA_030522785.1. NCBI lineage: Eukaryota > Metazoa > Arthropoda > Insecta > Hymenoptera > Platygastridae > Platygaster > Platygaster equestris. The sequence goes on from JAPYZK010007435.1 coordinate 7,232, forward strand.
CGACCTCCCAGCCTGCCGCCTTCGGGGCCCTACGACGAGACCCAAACAACGGCACCCCTTTTCCTCCCCTCGCTGTTATCGCGCAATCTCGCGAATATGGCCGACCCGCGGATCGATAGCGACGTCGGGCACCCCCTCGGTCGCTTCCCCGGTGTCTTCTTCCAGGGAAAAGAACCTTGGAAGGGCTCTTTCTCCCTGGGCCGCGGCTGCAAAATGGCGAACGATCGATCGTCGCCCTCCGGGAGGGTTGGAATCGCCCGAACTTTTCACTGGCTCGCACTGCCCGTCACTGATTTCGGGTTTTCGGGAGGGTGACTGGTAACTGGGTTTCGAGGAAATTTGCCGATTGCGAGTTTGACGATCGTGAGCACGAGGACGTGTTTTGACGTGCACGTCGTACCTTCGTACGAGGACGTTATCGTGGCGAGTGTTTCGCGCAGCGTCTCGGGAGGTTGCGCACCCTCGCCACCCCCGTGCGCGCGCAGTGGTTCGATACGGAACGGAAGGAACGGCGGGTGCTGGGGAAGACGCGGGGTTGAAAAAGGGAAATGCGAGCCCCTCCCGCGGATTCTGATGTTGATGGGTAAGACTGCTTGGTCGGAGCATGGGGGTTGTGGGTGAAGTGACCTACCCCAGGGTGGTTGGTTGTACCATGGTGTAGTGGGCATGGGTCTGGGGGTTTGAGGTGATTCGAGATGATTTTGGGAATTATGTTATTTTTTCTGCGGGGCGGGGGGGGGGGGGGGGGGGGGGGGGGTGCGGGGGGGGGGGGGGGGGGGGGGGGATTGAGGAGCTTGTTCACTTTTTTTGGATTGTCTGACATTTTTTTAAATTACGAAGAAAGGGGCACCACGAGCATTCAGTCAAAATCGGATGGAACAATTTCGTCCACATTTCGTCCACCAAAATAAAAAAACGAAAATAATAGATTATCGGACTTCCGAAAGACCGAAATAATCGCCCCACATCCCAAAAATAAGAGACAGCTCGAAAGGTCAACTCTAAAAAAAAGTCACCCCTTTCAAGTGTTGACCTAACCCGATGGTTGAATCTACCCTGTGAATGGCGAAACGTATGTGAACTGGGAAGTTCAAAACGCTGCAGTGCTTGATTTCTGATAGCCTTCGTTGGAATCAAGAACAAAGTTATCATCGGAGTTTGGAAATTACGCGACTCGCGGAGGTTGTAACCGAAGGAAATGAAAAGATTGAATTCCCCCGTCGAGTAACCAAATCCGCCCCCGATCGACCGACTTAATTAAAACTTCAGCGTTCGAATTTCCGCTCGATTCGTTTCGTGACTGCGTCGTATGAAAAAACAGATGAATGTAACGAAATAGCGTATTGGCTGCAACGAAAATATAAGGGAAAAGTGACAAAGAGTATTTTTGATGACGAAAAATGTTCAAACGTTTAGTGTATTTATGTAGTTTTCCAAATGAGGAAAAAGCTTGACAACCCCTGAATCGCAAATGTGGTATGGGAGAACCCATATAAAAAATGATAAAGTTAGATGAGATATTGGATAAAATTATGATATGATTTGAAATGACCCGCATATTTCAAGTTGAATGAAGAAAAAAACCTTGTATGATAGGTACGTTTATTAGGATTTCATGATTGGACAGCTCATGTTTCGTACTTCCAAATTTTCATCTTCTTCGCTGAAGAAATTAGAATTCTTCTCTTTTCTCTCTTTTTTACACTTAACTTGAGATCAAGGTCTTTTTCATACAGTTTACTGTCAAGTGCGTCAAAATACAGTAAACTCTTACTATGAGTCATTTTAATACAGTAAACTCTCGATTCCAGTCACTCAAAGACAGTGGACTCTCTATAAAAGTCCTTTTAATACTGTAAACTCATAATTTCACTTATGAAAGTACAGTAAACTCTACTCAAAATTTCTTCAAATACATTTTGAATTTGATTCCAGTCACTAAAAATACAGTGAAATCTCTAACAAGTCCTTCGAATACTGTAAACTCTCAATTTCAGTAACTTTCACTTATCAAAATACAGTTAATTCTTCCTAAAATTTTCTCAAATACACTTCAAACTCAACTTCAGTTACCAAAAATACAGCAAACTACAAATACAGTGAACTCTTCATCAAATACCTTATAATACTGTAAACTTTTGATTTCACTCATGAAAATACAGTAAACTCTGCTCAGAATTTCCTCAAATACAGTGTAAACTCGATTCCAGTCACTTAAAATACAGTAAACTCTCTATCAAAGTCCTGTGAATACTGTGAACTCTCAATTCCAGTAAATTTTACTTAGAAAAATTCAAAGTACAGTAGACTCTCCCTAAAATTTCCTCAAACACACTTCAAACTCAATTCTAGTCACTAAAAATGCAGTCAACTTCAAATACAGTGAACTCCTATCAATGTCCTTTCACTACTGTAAACCTTTAATTTTACTCATCAAAATACAGTGAACTTTTCTTACAATTTCCTCATACTTCAAATTCGATTCCAGTCAATAAAAATACAGTAGACTCATAAAAACGTCTTGTAATATCTACAAATATTCTCGGCCTTCGGAAAACGTCGTTCTATTGTCTGTCGCATAATATGATATGAGAAATTCAGAATAGGTGGAAAGTGTTTCGCGTCGATCGAAGTGGAAGCATCCTCGAGCCAGATCAGGGAAACAGATTTCTCTTACGGAGGCGTCGCTACAAGGCCTGGGATTGAAAAACTCTTCTTTATTCTCGCGACCTACATAGCACCTCGGAAAAGATTTTTCCAGACTCAAGTTGAGCCGAGTTGAATAGCATTACAGCGCCGGTAACGCTGTCCCCGCGAATCGATGATGCACTCTGTGGTTTCGAGTTACTTTTCAAAGGTCGCGTAATGTGACATTTCAATTAAGCTCGATTCAACTGCGCAGATTATTCGGCCATTTAAATTCATCTCGTTTACGTCGCTACTCCGAAATGTCAGATTTTCGGGGTGGAAATATTGAAGAATAGATCGAAAATTATGTTTAGAATGATTGTTTCAGACGTTTTTTGGAAATTTACGAACATTTTCGAAACTCCTTTTTGAGTTTCTTGGCAATTTTTTTTATAATTCGAAATATGACAGTTTTTTTCGATGTTTTGTGTGTAAAAGAAATTAGTAATTTTTTTAAGAATAGGGAAATGACCGTTATTTTTTCCCTATTGCAGGAAGAATTTTTATTTGTCGCATTAGTGAAAAAATTGGTTCCTTTTTTTGTGGAAATTCTATAAAAATGTATCAAAATCTGGATATTTTTCCATAATTATGGAATCGTATTGTGGAATTTTGGAAATTTAGTATGTACTAAAATGGGGAAATAATGCATTTACA
>JAPYZK010007436.1:0-12796 GCA_030522785.1 Platygaster equestris
ATCGAGAATTTTCAAGAATTTTTTGAACTTTTGAATGATTTTCTGAAAATTCGTGAATATATAATACATAAGAACTAGAATTCCTGAGAATTCCTATATTCTAGAATTTTTCTATCTTTCATGAATTGTAAGGTTTGAGAATTGTTTGAACTTTTCAATAATTCTTCAAAAATTCGTGAAAAACAATTTTCTAATTTTTTTTCCTCGACTTCAACTGTTTCAAACTTGTCTAATTATGTACGAATTTCGAACTTATAATCGATAGTTCCCGGATATTCCGAAATTCCAGAATTTATTAATCTTCCATAATTTTACGCATATTTGAGAATGTTCAAGAATTATTCGAACTTTTCAATGATTTTCCAAAAATATGTGAACATAGAAATATAATCCATAAAACGTAGAATTCCCAAGAATTCCTGAATTCTAAAATTTTCTAATCTTCCATCATTGTATACATATTCATGAAAGTTGAAAAACTTTTCCAAAAATTCTGGATTAAAGTGATTGGACCTAAATCACCATCCAAATTTCGGAAATATTTCATCTCTGGATTCTAAAACTTCCCAAAATTCCAATCTTCCCATTTTTTTCTACCTCAAATCAAAATCAAATTAGAAAATTCCATTCCATTTTCAAATTCAAATCCGACAATAGAAGAACAGTAAGAAAATTTTTCCGAAATTCTACCTACGTTCCTCGCAAGTTTTTCCCCCCACAAAAATTCGTACACGACAATTTTCCGATTTCTTCTATCATCAACATCAAACATTCAAATTCTAAAAATTCTATATCAAAATTATTGAACCCAAACCACCATCCAAAATTCGGAAATATTTTATCTCGGAATTTCGCAACTTCCAAAAATTCTAATCTTCCTATTTTTTTCTACCTCAAATCAAAATCAAATTAGAAAAGTTCGTTTCATTTTTCAATTCATATTCCACAATAAAAGAACAGTAGGAAAATTTTTACCGAAATTCTACCTACGTTCCTCGCAAGTTTTTCCCCCGCACGAGAGCAAGGCCTAAAGTGCGAAAGCCGCCTTTGAGCGCGTTTTCCCCAAAGGGGGAGCCGGGGCCACGGTCGCCAAAGTACAAATTAGATTACACGCGGCGGTGTCGCCGCGGGGGTGCCAAGAGACGCGGGAAAAGTTAGCGCCCGAATCCCCCGGAAGGAATATTTCAATATTTACCCAAAAGCGTGGCGGAAACAACAATTTATGCGGGGGCCATTGTTTCCCGCGTTGGCGGGGATAAAAAATGCGCGGGCCCGGGGCGCGATCAATAACGACTTTCAGGTGGAACCTCAGGACGCGGAGCAACCTGACCTTTTGATGCATGTGCCGGGAACCCAAATCTTGGGGATACATTTTTCAAGGGCCGATGTGCCTTGAAAATAAACCATAAGGATATAAATTCTTATAAGGTCAGTTTATAAAGCTGTACCTCGTAAGGATTTTTTTATAATTTTTAAAATTTCAAGGTTCTTAAAATTTTTGAAAACCTTTGAAATGTGGAAAATACCTAAGTTTTAAGACATTTTTGGAATTCTTGAATTCTTGGTAGGATTTTTTGATAATTTTCGAATTTTTGAGATTCTTGAAGATTTTTAAAACCTTTGAAATAAAAGAATATTTGATTTTTTGAAATTTTTAGAATTATTAAAGTATTATTACGATTTTTTTTAGGTTTTGAAATTTCAAGATTCTAAGAAATTTTAAAAAACCTTTGAAATGTGGAAAATATCCGAGTTTGGAAACATTTTTGGAATTCTTGAAATCTCAGTAGGATTTTTTTATAATTTTCGAATTTTTGAGATTCTTGACAATTTTTGAAACCTTCGAAATGGACACGTATATGAATTTCTTGGAATTTTGGGAATTGTTGAAATATTATTACGATTTTTTTATAGTTTTCGAAATTTCAAGATTTTCAAAAATTTTCGAAGCCTTTAAAATGTGAACAATGTCCAAGTTTCTCGAAATTTTTGGAATTCTCGAAATCTTATAAGGATTTTTTTATAATTTCCGAATTTTGAAGGTTCTTGGAAATTCTTGAAACCTTCGAAATGGGCAAATATTCAAATTTCTCGAAGTTTTGGGAACTATTGAAATCTTATTGCGATTTTGTTATAATTTTTGAAATTTCATGATTCTCAAAATTTTTCGAAACGTTCGAAATGTGAAAAACATCCAAGTTTCTTGAAATTTTTCGAAACCTTCGAAATGTGTAAAATGTTCAAGTTGCTCAAAAATTTTGAAATTCTTGGAATCTTATCAGGATTTTTTCACAGTTCGCGAAATTTCAAGATTCTTGAAATTTTGAAAAACCTTCAAAATATAAAAAATATTCAAGAATCTCAAAAATTTTGGAATTCTCGAAATCTTATCAGGATTTTTTCATAATTTTCGAAATTTTAAGTTTCTCAAAATTTTTCAAAACCTTTGAAATGCGAAAAATATCTAAGTTTCTCGAAATTTTAGGAATTCTCAGAATCTTATTAGAATTTTTTCATAATTTCCGAATTTTAAAGATTCTTGGAAATTTGAAAATTCTTGAAAATAAAAAAAACCTTCAAAATAGACAAATAATTAAATTTTTCGTAATTTTCGAAATTACTTAAATCTTATTACCATTTTTTTATAGTTTTCGAAATTTTAAGATTCTCGAAATTTTTTGAACCTTCGAAATGTGAAAAATATTCGAGTTTCTCAAAAATTTTAAAATTCTCGACATCTTATTAGGAATTTTTTTAATTTCAAGATTCTTGAAAATTTCAAAAACTTTTTAAATGTAAAAAATATTCAAGTATCTCGAAATTTTTGAAATTCTCGAAATCTTATCAGGAATTTTGTATAATTTTTTAAATTTCAAGATTCTTGAAATTTCCAAAACCCTTCGAAATGTGAAAAATATCCAAGTTTCTTGAAATTTTCGGAATTTCAAGATCCTTGAAATTTTTCGAAACCTTCGAAATGTTGAAAATATTCAAGTTTCTCAAAAATTTTGAAATTCTTGAAATCTTATTAGGATTTTTTTAATTTCAAGATTCTTTAAAATTTCAAACTTTTGGAATGTAAAAAATATTCAAGTATCTCGAAATTTTTGGAATTCTCGAAATCTTATAAGGAATTTTCTATAATTTTCGAAATTTCAAGATTCTTAAAATTTTTAGAAACTTCCAAAATGTGAAAAATGTCAAAGTTTCTTGAAAATTTTAAAATTATTGAAATCTTATAACGATTTTTTTATAGCTTTCGAAATTTCAAGATTCTCAAAATTTTTCGAAACCTCCAAAATGTGAAAAATATCCAAGTTTCTTAAAATTTTCGAAATTCTAAGATACTTGAAATTTTTCCGAAACCTTTGAAATGTGAAAAATATTCAAGTTTCTCAATAATTTCGAAATTCTTGAAACCTTATTAGGATTTTTTCACACTTTGAGAAATTTCAAGATTCTTAAAATTTTCAAAAACCTTCGAAATGTGAAAAATATTCAAGTATCTTAAAATTTTCAAAATTTTCGAAATCCAATCAGGATTTTTTTAAAATTTCCAAATTCCAAGAGTCTTAAAATTTCCAAAAACTTTCATAATGTGAAAAATATCAAAGTTCCTCGAAATTTTTACAATTTTCGGAATGTTCAAAACAATCTAAACTCCGAAAATGTTCAGAATCACCAAAAACTCTCAAAACCTTCAAAACTCCCAAAATCCTGAAAATTATAGCAAATCTTAAAATAATCAAAAATTTTCCAAATCCCCGAGTTCCTTAAAATTTTCGGAATCCTCAAAATTGTCGAAATTCCAAAGTTACCAACATTTTCAGAATCTCCAAAACTCACTGAAATCTCCCAACTTGTTCAAAGTTTATTTGAAAATTCAAAAATCATCAAAAATTCCAAAACAATAGCTACGAACTATAAGTAATATTCAACAAGTTTTGCTGAATTAAAAATCACCCGAACGCTTCTTGCAATGAATTTCAGACCAGGTGCCCGAAAATTAATAGACTGCAAATTTTCGTAGCCGAGAAAAATCTCAAACTGCCACAAAAAACACCCCAAAGATAAAAATCGTTTGAAGTCGTCTTATCAAACGTAGCGCCTCGATAAAATCCATCAGAACGAACGAAAACCGTTATCAATAAAACCCTCCCCGGCGAAGGATGATCGAAACGCGATGCCAGAGCCTTGTAACAAGCAACTTGTTAAATTGCCCAAATAAAGAAGAGCTTTTATCGAATCTTTCGCCGAGTTGATCGCAAAACTTGGGCCAATTAAAACGTTCCGAAGGATTTACCGATTCGCGGCAGAAACTCGTTCGGCATTTCACGCTCCACTGATTTCCTCCTTGAAAGTTTTCGGCCACTGAGTCATAAAACGACCGAGTTCCGCGTTCAGGTACATGTGCGAACTTGGTACATTTATCGTCCCTCGGAACTATCGGTTTGAATCAATTCACGGACTGGGGGGAGCAGCTGTGATTTGCGGGATGATAAGAATGGTATTTTCGTTTAGGGATAATTAGCGTCAGGGTCGTTGGTGTTTTTTCTGAATTTTCTCGGTTTCGCCTTCAATTCTTTAGTGAACATTAGTAATATTTTCATTGTTGATAAATTTGTTTGACCATTGGGAAAATTTTAGGTTCATAGTCAAAAAGTGAAGAGAACACTGAATTCGGAAATTTTCCTTCCTGGAGATTATCCACGGATATTCAGTGAATTTTTTTTTACTGATTTGAATCGAAGTAATATTTGAAGAAAAAAAAGGCATTTTCGTAGTCTGTACATTTTGATCTAAAAAAAAACTTTTTTTTTATTGATGATTGGATATTTAGTCAAATTTTGTTACTGATTCAAATCGAAGTGATATTTAAAGAAAAAAGAAACGATTTCCGAAGTCTGTACATTTTGATCCAAAAAATCTTTTTCTTTTTTTTTTTGATAATTTGTTATGATTATCTGAAGTGAGGAATATCATGCATTTTGCGACTTATGTTGGCTCATTTTCTACTCAAATTTTATTTTTTCGAGAAATGGGGTTGGAATTTTCGCATTTCGGAATTTTGGAGTTCTGCCTACGTAATGGAAAATGTTATTACGAAAAAGTCAATTCATCCCAGCGTCACAGCAGCAGCCATAATTCAAGGCAGAATCCCATGCAAAATGTAAATTACACGTTACCAGCGGAAACGGAGCCCTGCAAGCCCGAAAACCCTAATCAGCTAAGCTCTCTAATCCCCTCCCACCCTTAATTATTAAAAGTGAATAACGCGGGGCGCGATCCATCGATCATGCCCGATTTGCCCCGAGCGAGGGGGCGTCGCGGCCGCAATTCAATAAAAGGGCCATTTTTCAATCGGTCCCTTGAAAATAGTCTTCGCAGATTTCTTGAGATTCGGGACTTCAAGATGCAGGAAATTTCGAAGTCGTAAAATTCAGATCATTGGAATTGGCGAAAGTTGATAATTTTGAGAATTTATAGGCCAAAAACATGAAAATTTCTTTGTTCGCAAATTGGGGAGTGTCAGAATTTTATTTTTGTTGAGTAAGAAATTTCGATTTTTCGCTATTCGCTCGAAAAAGCCGAATTTGGAATCTCAAAATTTTCAAATCTCGATCATAGTTAGAATTCTGGGTTAAAGGTTTAATTTACGATTGAATGATATCCATTTTTGGATATTTAATATAAAAACTATAGAACTTCGGAAACGTACGCACTTGGAAAATTTTTTTTTCATTTTTTCCCTGCGATTTATAATATTTTCGATATTTTACAAATTTAGTAAAATTTACAGAATTTTTAAAAATTTTCGGGAAGTATCGAATTTCTACAATTTTCGAATAATTCCTGAAATTTCCAAAATATTGTCAATCTCTGAAACTTCTCGAAATTTTTCAAATTTATGAAATTTGAAACAAATTTTTAAAATTTTGGAAAAATTTTGAAACGTGCACAATTTTTATAATCTCCAAAATTCCCTACAATTTCAAAAATTGGGTAAATTTTTCAGAATTTTTGAAAATTTTCGGAGTGCACACAATTGTTTGAAATTTCCCAAAAATTCCGAAATTTCTCAAAAATTGCAGAAATTTTCGAAATTCACGGAAAGTTCTGAATTTCCGAAAATTTCTAAAATTTTCAAATATTTCAAGAATCTTTAGAATTCACGAAAATTTTCAAAATTTCAAAAAATGTTGAAAATCGTCGAAATTTTTGAAAAATTCTGAAAATTTCAAAAATTGTCTGAAATTTCTAATATCTCCGAAAATTTTCGAAATTCTCCAAAATTTTTTGAATTTCAAAAAATTTTAGATATTTCCGAAATTTTCAAAAATTTCTTAAAAGTACACAATTTTCATAATCTCCTACAATTTCGACATTTTAAAAATTCAGTAGAATTTCCAGAATTTTTAAAATTTTTCGGAAAATACCAAATTTCCACAATTTTCAAAAAATTCCTAAAATTTTCAAAATATTGTCAATCTCTGAAAATTTTCGAAATTTTTCAAATTTCTGAAATTTTTCAAATTTCTGAAATTTTCAATCAATTCCTAAAATTTCCAAAATACTGTTAATTCACGAAAATTCTCAAAACTTTTCAAATGTCTGAAATTTTCAAAAATTTCGAAAATTCCAAATTTTCCAAAAATTTCCGAAATTCTACAAAATGTCCAAAATTTTCAATTACAACAGATTCAAAAAATTCTCAAAATCTTCAAAATTATTTGCGAAGTTAATTTTCAAATTTCAACTCACATATAACTTTTTTGAAAATTGCAGAAATCTGATTCCGAAATTCAAAGACTGAAAGACTCCAAAAACTCAAACATCGATCCATATTCTACCCAACACAATAAATCTCCCATGAACACCATAAATCCAAAAAAAAGTGTCACACCCCCATAAAAATCCCCATACAGGAAAAAACTCCGCAGTTCCGGATGTTTTATAATCAGAGAAGTTTAATGCCCGCATGGAACTTTTAATTGCCCGGCTCACCTTACAAATAACGCACAGATGGGTACCGTAAAAAATTGCGAGCCCTAGAAAAGACGCCGACGTTGTTTACTCATGATGTGCAATCGCGACCGTTTTTTATTATGCGTCTCGCGTGATAAGCGAGCGGCACGAAGGGGGTGAAGTGACGGACGCCAGACGCCGGAAATACTTTATATATTCATGCGAAACTGCCGGTATCAGGAAATTAAAAGTACGCCCACGGACAGTTATCAATTATTCACGGCGAATTTTTTAATGAGCCGCATTATTAATGACGCGGACCTGCCGGGGTTATTGGTCTGATAAGAGAGTTTTATCTGGGGCGCTGGGGTCTAGTCATCGTCTGCTCGTTGGGCGGAAATTTATTTTTTGGTTGGATTCGGATTGTTTGGGAATTTTGTATATATTTGATTCATATTTATCACATTAAAATGTGTAAAAAATGAAATTAATTGATTTTTAATTTTTTTTATTTTCATTTTTTTCATTTGATTTATATTTTTTTTATTCATAGTTTTCAGTTTTCAAGAATAGTTATAAAATTCATGAATTACGAAAATAAAATGCTTGATTGTCGGGATTTTGATGATTTATTTTGATGATTTTTCAAAAATACACCAGAAATATAGGAATTGTATTTGAGATTTTGAAATTGTGGAAGTTTTGGGAATTTAGAAATTTATAGGCTCTGGAACTTTGAAATACGTAGAATCTCCGGAAATCGAGGAATTTCGAGAAATTTGGAAATATCGAAACTCAGTGATTTTTAATCTTTGAGATTTTTTTAAACTTCTAAAATTTCGGGAACTTTCAAAACTTGAGGACTTTATAATTCCTCGGAACTTTGAAATTTCGAAAAAACTTTCGAAGCTTCAAAAGCTCCAAAATTTTGATACATAAATTAAGAACTTCCAAACTCCGAAACTTCAAAATCTTGAAATGTGAAAAAATTCAGAATTTCTTGGCTTGAGAACTTAAAAATACTCGAAAAATTGTAAAATTTACAAGTTTTTTAGAACTTCAAGAGTGTCAAGATTTATTGGTTTTTTTTTCAAATACTTAAGAACTTCGAAGTTCTTGAAAATTATCAAAAACTTCGAAATTTCGACATGTTATTAACTTCAGAAACGTCCGAAACTTCCAAAACTTCAGAACTTCATAATTCTTTGAAATATCGAAAATCTGAAAAATTCAGAAGTTCCAGAACTTAGAAACTTCGAAATCCTAAAATTCATAAAATTTCGAAATTTCCAGCTTTAAAACTTGCTAAATGTTCATAACTTTCCAAATGTCAAAACTTAATGATTTTTAATGCTTAGATATTTTAGAGTTCTTCTTAAAAACTTCAAAATTTCAGCATTTTCAAAACTTTTGAAATTTCCGATTTCACAACTTCAGAAGTTCAAAATTCAAAGAATTCTAAGATTTCTGAATCTTTAGAAGTTACAAAATTTGGAGCATTCCAAAACTTCATTATTCTAAGGGTTGAAAAATTTAGAAAATTGTAGGCTTTAGAATTTCAAAAGATTCGAACACTTTAAAACTCGCGAAATTTCCAGAACAGTAAAAATATCAAAACTCAATAATTTTTAATCGTGAAAATTTTAAAATTTAAAATTTTTTGGACATCCGCAGAACCTTCAAAATTACAACATTTGAAAAACTTCAAAATTTTTCGAAACTCCCCAAACTTCAGAACTTCATAATTCTTCGAGATTTCGAAATTCCAAAACTTCATAAAATCCCAAACTTCACAGCTTCAAAACTTCAAAATTCTAAGAATTCAAAACTTTCAAAATCTCTAGACTTAAAACTTCAAAATACCTCAAAACTGAAAAAATTTCAAAATTTCCAAACCTTTAAAAATCTCGAAACTCTATAATTTCCAATGCTGAAAATTCTAAAACTCATACATGCAAATATTTTCATGACTTCCAATATTCCCGAAACTCCAAAATTCTGATTTATTATCGAATACAACTGGATGGGCTTTCAAGGTTCAAAAATTCAAATGAAAAGATCTTCTAAAAAAATACGATATAATTTGGTCATCATCAAAATCACCGCTCCCTTCAAAAATGTCATCACGTCATTTGTCACCATTACCAAGATTTTATCATTCCCAAATGACTGAATAAAATCCTCCGAAGACCCACAATTAATGTCGAATTATCGCGAATTACAATAACCGTCGAGCTGAAGATTAAGGGGATACATCGTAAGGTTTATTAGCATAACCAAGGTACCCCGCGACGATTGGTCTAGCCGAGAAAGTTGTTCCTTTCGGGAAGACACGAAAAAGTATGGTTCCCCACTGCGCGGCGCCTGTTTCGGCGTTGACATCGGAAATTTGACACGGGACATCCCGACGACAGCGGGGACAGAGATTTACAACAAGTGTTTCGATTTTTTTGTGTTTTACACGGGAAAAAATGAACTCGAGAATGGATGAAAGTGAAGTTAAAGCGAAATGAACAAGAGTATGTACATACTTTGGAAAAATCGAGTTCAGAGTGTGAAAAGTGGAAATGTGTGATGATTATTGACATGAGTTAATGGGAATCGATGAGAATTCATGAGAATCACTGAAAAATTGATATAAATCGATGGGAAGTTATGGTAATTCATAGGCATTGATAGTAATCAATGGTTATTGACGTCACTTCATGGGAATTGATGGAAATGAATGAAAATCTATGTAAATTAATGGAAAATGCTGGGAAACTTATTAACGGAGCTGCATCGTTGGGGGGGGGGGGGGGGATAAAAACATATTTTCCCCTAAAAGAAGAAGATTTTGAAAAAAGAAAAGCGCAAAAAAGCAGTGAAAAAAAAAAAGCGACAAACCAATCAATTCCAAAAATTCCGCAAAACTCAGGCAAAACGGCCACTCGAGATGACAATGTCGAGCAAAAATAAGCGAAAACCCCACTTTCAGTAATACCGCTAAAAACTCCTCTCAACATTATTACCACCCAAAAGCCCCGAAGCCGAAAACAGCGTCGCTGACATTTCAACAAGGAAAGCGAGACGTCTGGCCAAACCCAGCCAATTTCTTATCACCCCTCCCCCCCTCCCCCCCCCCCAACCCCCGGCTCTCGCCGAAGACCCAGGCATGCAACAGGAAGTGCAGACAGGAAGAATTTCGGGCACGTAGAGAGAAAGCTCGCGATGACACGGACGTCCCGCCTGAAAAGTCACCCCTTCCTATATCCGAAGAATTGCTAAAAAGTATGATTTTACCAAGAATTCGGAAGTTTGGATTAAATTTGGGGTCCTATAAGAGTCTCTAAAGTGTCCTATAAGAGTCTCTTAAATGTTTCAGACTTTTAAAACGTTTACAAGTGTCTCAAAATGTCTTGACAGTGTTTTGAATTTCTTCAATTTTTATTCAATCGCTGTGGAAGACTCTGGAAACTGTTCCACATTCTGTAAATTTCTACAAAAGTGTCTTAAAAGTGTCTTAATACTGTCTTAAGCTCCCCTAACATTCCTGAATTCGTGAAAATGTTCTCAAACTCTCATACATTCCCACCGATCACCAACATGTTTCTTAAAATGGATCTCGTCTCTAAAAACTCCGTCTTTATTTCCTCAAAAAATTTACAACCCACAGGATTCGAGACACCCTGTATACCAAGGGCGTTTACTTATATGCAAAAGGTAAAAGCGCCTTTCTTATTTAGAAGGCGGCCGGGGTAAATTGCATCCTCAATTTTTAATAAAGCCAAGGCACCGGGGCTTTGTCGAATGTCGGTATAAAGTGAGCTTCGACTTCTTCAGCCTCGAGAGGAAAAGGGGCGGCGGGGGGAGGGGAGGGTAAATTTTCTACTGGTTTCATTGTAGCCGACTTTCGCCGGCGAAATCTGCAATATTGATTGCCCGGACCAAAGGCATAACGATCGAATCACGCGGGTTCTTGGGTTCCTCGGGTCCTTGTGGCCCGCGATCTCTTGACCCCGAGAAGGACCAGGAGACGCGGGGTTAATAATTCAGGCGCGAGGCGAGCCCGCTGCATTTCGACTTTGAATAATTGAGGACGCGCGAGTTCCGCGTATTTTCGGTGAAAGGGACTTTTGTAATCTCGTGAATTCGGTATGTTAGAGGGTGGGGTGGGGTTTTGTGATTTAAATTTCAATTTCGATATCGATTTCGATATTGAATGCGATTTAGATGAACTTTACATTTTCTGTCCTTCCGTCCGATTCTTATTTTCAGATACGATTTCGATGTCGATTACGATTTTGATATCGAACACGAATTTTCTATCGAATAGGATTTTTCTATCGAACACAGTATCGATATCGAACACAATTACGATTTCGATTACGATTTCGATATCGATTTCGATGGACTTTATATTTTCTGTACATGACATCATGAATGAAATTCCAACTTTTTTGATTCTCATTTTCAGATACGATTTCGATGTCGATTATGATTTTGATATCGAATACGATGTTGATAACGATTTTGATATGGATTACGATTTCAATATCGAATACGATTTTGATTACGATTTTTCTATCGAATACGATTTTGATATCGAATACGATCTCGATACCGAACACAATTTCGATGTCGAGCACAATTCCGATATCGAACACAATTTCGATTACAATTTCGATATCGATTACGATTTCGATAAAAATATGTTATCTGTTCATGACAAAATGCGTGAAGTTCAAAATTTTATCATTCTGATCTTTCGATATGATTTTGATATTAATTACAATTTCGATACCGATTACAATTTTGATCACGATTTTGATATAGCTTACGATTTTGATTACGATTTTGATCTAAATTACGATTTTGATATTGAATACGATCTCGATACCGAACACAATTCCGATATCGAACACAATTTCGATTCCGATTTCGATATCGATTACGATTTCTCTGAACTGTTGCCTGTCCATGACAGAATACATAAAGTTTGAATTTTATCATTCTGACTTTTCGATACGATTACGATATTGATTACGATTTCAATATTGATTACGATTTTGATATAGATTACGATTTCAATATCGAATACGATCTCGATACCGAACATAATTTCGATGTCGAACATAATTCCGATATCGAAAACAATTTCGATTACGACTTCGATATCGATTACGATTTCTATGAACTGTTGCCTGTCCATGACAAAATACATAAAGTTCTGAATTTTATTATCATGATTTTTCAATACGATATCCAATTACTGGATTACGATTTCGAAATTAATTACGATTTTGATGTCGATGACGATAGCCATCACGATTTTGATATAGATTACGATTTCGATATCGAATATGATTTTGATTACGATGTTGATATCGAATACGATCTCGATGCCGAATACAATTCCGATATCGAACACAATTTCGATATCGATTACGATTTTTATCACGATTTGATACAGATTACGATTTCGATTACGATTTTGATACAGATTACGATTTCGATATCGAATACGATTATGATTACGATTTTGATATCGAATACGATCTCGATATCGAACACAATTTCGACGTCGAACACAATTTCGATAACGATTTTGATATCGATTACGATTTCCATAAAAATATGTTTTCTGTTTATGACAAAGTGCATGAAGTTTAAAATTGTCACATTTCGATTTTACGATACGATTTTCAAATGGATTACGATTTCGATATTAATTACGATTCCGATTTGAGCGTCATGATTCCTGTCCACAAAAAAACACATGATATTCCGAATTTCCTGATTCTGATTTTCAGATACGATTTTAAAACTCGATCCTACAGGTTTTCAAAGG